>RCUC01122734.1:0-57459 GCA_003697995.1 Taxidea taxus jeffersonii
TGTGTGTGTGTGTGTGTGTGTGTGTGTGCATGTGTGCACGTGTGTGCTGTCTGCTTTTAAAAGTTTGTGAAGCTTTTAAATGAAATTGGTAGAGGTTCTACTGAAATATTTAGGAGAATGTCTACTTAAGTTTCTAATCAGCATTTAAATATTTAAAATGATATGATTCATAAAGCATATTTTATTTGTGGCAAAGTAGGATTTGAATATTTAGGAAAAATTTAATAATTAATCAGATTTTAAATGTGGGTATTAAAAAGTTACCAGTAGCAATAAATGTTTTCCCTACATAAAAGAGCCTTGGTCATTTTAGGAACGATGTAATTGTCTGATTTTTTTCTTAATAGTATTCTTGCCCTCATCTTGCATAAAATATAGCCCCCTCCTCCAAGAGCTTAGCAAAGACTGAGAAGAGATAAGGCAGACTCTGATACATACTGTGGTTCCATTTACATATCTGGTAAAATAAACATCAGAATCTTGACTGGGAGCCCCAAAGGATGTGTTTCTTCATGCATCCTCTTCCCAACAACAAAAACACATAAAGTAGGTGTGTGATACCTCTAAAAGATACAGTCACATCTCTTACTTTACAAGGTTGACATTTCCAACGTTTATCTTTAAAAGCTACAGTGGGTCAGTCTGACATGCTTTTTAGAGCATCATAACTCAAACTTAGAGAATTGGCTCAAGCTGATAATGATAATGGCAAAGATGAAATCCCGTTTACAAAACTGCCAAGCCAGAAAAAGCAAACCTCTTGTATAACAGTCCTGATCAATGCATTAGCTACTCCACACAATATTCAATATTCCCACAAAAATGTCCCAGCACTACAAAGGCTTGTGGACAGAGAGTGTCTTAGAACCCGTGTAATGGGATTTGACAAGAGCCAGGCACTCTAGGAAGGCTCAATCAATGTTAATTGAAGCAGAAGTGATTCAAAGGCAAATGGGAGTCCTTGAGAGGTGAAAGGGGGGCTCTGGGATTGTGACTCCCTCCTTTTCCCATTACCCCCTTATATTTAATTACTCTTTCTAGCTGGTGAACTGTAATTTGATTTGCCATCAGGTGACTCTTGTCCAGTCACATATGTTAGTTGAGTCTTTCATTTAAAGGAAAAGTATCTCGTAACCTGTGGAGGTGCCCGTTTCACAGGAAGGAAGCTTCTCTGGCAAGTGGGTCTCAGATTTATAAAGTCTCCTTTCTAGTTCCTAACACAGCAGAGGTATCAGTAGAAGGACAAGGGGAGAAACGGTTTAGTCTCTGATGACACTGCTGTATTTTCTCTGGAACGTTATTATTTTTTTTTAATTTTTATTTATTTGACACAGACACAGTAAGAAAGGGGACCCAAACAGGGGGAGTCAGAGAGGGGGCAGCAGGCATCCTGCTGAGCAGGAGCCTGATGCAGGGCTCAATCCCAGGACCCCGGGATCATGACCCAAGCCAAAGGCAGATGCTTAACAACTGAGCCACCCAGGTGCCCCAATGTTATTATTTCTATAACTGACCAGCACCTAAATTTTGAATTCACCTCGGCTCCCTGCAGAAACAAACCCTAAAACAGGAATTTGTGAGCACATTAATTCCTTACTGGGAAAGTGATTCCAGGAAACACTAATTGAGAAGCAAGTGTATGACACAGGAAAGAAAGACAACAAAAGTGGGTTAACAAACTAGTTCCTGCCATGGGCAAGAGGAGTATCACCTCACTGAGGAGCCCAGAGCCAGGGCAGACCCCAACTCAGTTGGCCCACCCAAGGATGGGGAGCTGGATCATTTATATACCAACTTTCTTCCATGGGGTTGAGGGTTAGTCTCAGTGGGGGAAAAATGAACCCCCCAAGCACTTACAGTCTGGGATCACACAGTCCCCATAGCCAGAGAAAGCCCTCAGAAACATACACAAGGTACCAACGGCATCTGCTACAAATAGGTAAAATGCTTTAAACTCCAGCAGTCCTTTGGACAGGTACACAGTAACACCACCCTCTGGACAAGCTGTTGGAGCAAACTGGGAAAATGTTGTTTCTGTCTGACATAAATGATGTCCTTTGATACAGCTTTAGGAACTAAGGTTAGAGTCAGCATTGCTTTGTTCCAGAATCTAATATTTTGCCTCTACAAAAGGTGCTCTCTCATTTACCCTTGAGAAAGTTCCTGGACTCAACATTGACATCCTTTAGGATCTCCTCTGGATAAGATGCACTGAACACTGAACAGAAATAGAATTCAGCATAAGGTAGGTTGAACCTGGACCCCATCCAGAAGAACACCTTTACTTTTCATATTGATTTACAATTAGTTGGCATACATTTGCCAAGAGCTTAGACAATAACTGTGGGAAGCAGGTAGGAAAGTTGATAATTAACAACCCCAAGTTATAAGTAAGGATGACGCAGTTCTGAAGGTAAGGTTCACAGTAAGAAACCAAGACAACAGACAGGGACTGGGACCAAGGTGGGGGAGCAGCTGATCAAAATGATAAAGAGCCCAAGTTTTAGAGTCAGGCTGACCTGGTGCATTAGAGCTCTGAGTCTCACCAACTGGGAAGCCTGGCCCACTTACGAAGCTTCAGTTTCTCATCCAGGTCATGGGAGTTGAGAGTACCTACTTCATATGGCTGTTGAGAGAATTAAAAGAGCCACTACTTGCAAAGACTTTGCCCAGTGACCAGCATTAAAGTAAATATTTAGTAATTGTTACCTGCTTTTGCATTATTATTATGGTTTTGTGACTTCAGAGTAGAAAGTAGAAAATGATCTTTCTACTCAGTATGGTTTGAAGTCCAGGGCTATCTGTAGGACTGTAACACACACCATGGCAACCAGAGAAAAATGACTTACTGCCACTCTGCATGAAATGGACAATCTAAGCTCTTGACCTTGCTTCCCATGTTGGTCATCCAGAAATCTCAGGTGTGGTGCTGAGACTGCAGGGGGGTTTCAAACAGTGCTTTCTCCTGACATGGTAGCCATAGTCTGATGAGGCCTAAGGTGGGTCGAATTCTTCCCCCATGGTGAAGGAGACCTGTCAGTATCCAGAGAGCCTTGCCTACCCTCGGATGATATGGGCCTGATGTTGCAATCAAGTGGGAGAGATGGTCTCTCCTACATGTGCTTGGTAAATTTTACTTTCTATAAAAGCAAAAGTATCATCTCTGTGAAGGAGGTAATGACTACCGTATTCCACTGAGGAAGGAACCAAGGTATTTGGCTATGGTCAAGGTAGTGGGCTACAGATTGTCTTCTCCTGACTTCTGTCCATGAATCTTCACCTTTCTTTCTAATGGCTTTAAGCAAGGAGGCCTAAGATGCTACTCAAAGGCTACTTAGTCAACTATGCAGTCAACCGTAAGGACTTAGAGTGTTCTTTCAATTCTTTGCTAACAAATAAAATAATCACCATTTAGGGAGTGCCACCACATCCCAGTATGTTTACAACGTGTACAGTGTCATCCATGTGATGTCCTTCTACAGGTGCTTATGACTATGGCTACAGAAAGGATCGTTATTGCTGTGTTGTATGTGAGGAAACTGAAGTTCTAAGAGTGTTCTAGAGTCTCAGAGAAATACACGGAGGTTCCAAAACAAGATGGCAGCACCCTGGCCTACCCGGGCTATACCCTAACTACAGAGGTCTAGAGTTGACCATAGCATGAAGAAGGAAGTTGACCACATGCACATGGACCCCACGTGGAGACAACAGATTGCTCTGGAGACGCTCCTGAAAGAGCAGTAAATCTGCATCCAGCTGCAATCTCTGACAGATCAACCACTCAAAGGTCTACTCTGGACTTTCTGACAAAGCATTGAGGACACAGTGTTGCAGGAAATTGACAGAGACCTTGTCGCTGAGTCAACCAAAGGTGTTTTATTGCAAGGCAGGCACAGTTACAGAGCATTCAGTCAGAGATGCCACAATTCCCATAAACCCAAACACAGAAGCAGGCCTTGTTCTTGGATTCCTCCAAAATGAGCAGATCCACAGACAGACCTGGGCAACCCTATTGATGAGGTCAGCTGATCCAATTCCTGCTTTGCCTTGGAAAGTAGCATTTCCAAACTTTCCACTTATTGTTTTTTATTGGTTAGACTACATTCAAGGTGTTTGGAGCTGCTTTTGATATTTATAATTTCTCCACCATTCTAACTGCAGGATCAGACAGGAATTAAATTTCAGCCTACAAGGTTTGTGTTTCTTTGTAGTGTAACATATATATCAAATATCGTGCAAGAGCCCCAGGTATAATATATTTGATTATATTTCAACTCCAAGTGATACCACATTGAGATCGCTTCAGTAGCTAAGCAAGTGTGACTCGGGCCATTATCTGGATCCAAAACTTGAGGAGAAAAAAAAAAAAAAAAAAGAAAGAAAATGTATTTTTAATCTAAGGATCTAAGGATCAGTACTACACAAATCAAATCATGTAGCCCCATTTACCAGGTAACCTGGGATTGCAATTTAGAAAATCCTTAGGGACAGAATTTGTTCATAAACAAGGCCAATTTCACCAACAGAATTATACTTCCTAAAGCAATCCTTTTCTTACAATTCTCAGGGCCAAGAGAAGAAAAAAGAAAAGACAGAGAGGGGGCGGGAGAAAGGAAAGAAAGCCAACCATTCAAAAGCATCCAGAACTGTGTTATGCAGGTGATGGCAAAGCAAAAACAGTCCAATCAGGAACAACACGCAGCTCAGAGAGCTTCAATCTGAAGGGGTGCTGGGCTTCAGTCCCACTCCAGGTGCTTCTTGGTTCCAGCTGCTGTGTTTCTGTCCTGGGGATCAGCAACATCTCCCTCACTCTCCTTCAGCAGTTCCCCCAGAGACCTGAGAAGGTGGTTTTTCCTCTGGCCAAAAGCGGAGCCTGTGGAAGGACACACGGGAAACAGCCCATCAGGCCTGGGCCCAACCATCTGACAGCTAAAGGTCGATGGAGTCAGGGCAGAGGGAAGAGTGATGTTTCCTCACCTCCTCCAGACTTCCTTCCTGCTGCCTCTCCAGAATGGTGGCTTTATGCTTTGGAGCACCCAGTGGCTTGGAATCTTTGAGATCTTGTAGTGAGCTCAATGGGGTACCCATCACCTTTCAGTCCATGATATCTCTGTTGACAAGAACATAAAATAAATACCCCTGCATCACTGGTCTATGAATCTTGAGGAGAAGGAGACAAAACAGAGTAACACAGACATATGGAAAGAAAAGAAGGGAGGACGAGAGAGAATAAAACTCAGAAAGGATACTCTACCTGCCACCTTTCCCTGGAATTCCCCTAGGTGGTCGAATCCTGGACAGGAGGCTCCAGGTGAAGTCTAAGACCTCCCAGAGGTCTCAAAGTTCTGAAAGGTCAGGAAGCATCATTCCACTGCCACACGGGCACCTGAACTCAAAACTCAGCTCCTTGAGAACCTCAGCCAGCCTTGCCCCAACTCTCCTGAGTGGATCCTGTCACTGAAATACTACATAACAGAAAGCAAAGTGCAGTTGAAAATTAGCAGGAGGTCCTCCATCTTCCTTTGCCCCAGGGTAGTGGTTAGGGAAAAGGCAGGAGGGGGTAGGGGCAGGAGGTGTATCAACAACCACCTGGGCTTCTCTTTAGTGATATCAGTCTTCAACTTGAAACTCTCAACTCCCCAACCAGTGAGAAATCTCTAGGAAGATTCTTCCAGGCCCATGGTCCATGCCCTTTGGTTCAATTAGCCTTGATCATTTGACTCTAAACCATCAACCAGATCCTGAAGAAAGTTTCTATGCCTGGGTCAGTAGAACTCCAGACCCAAAGCATGCCAGGCACCTGGTTCCACTTGTAACCCCCCTTTCCCAAAACCCATGAGAAGTCCAGGTCTACCCCTCTGTCCTTCGTAGAACCTATCTCCCTGGAACACCAAGTAGGCTGCACACTAGTGGAGAACACAGGATGAGAATTGTAGGAACTTGCAGTGCTACCAAGAAAGGCAGAGAGAGAGGAACTTATCCAAACACACCCAGTTACCAGCGCTATACCAAAGGGTAGGGGCCGGTGGGGTGGTCTGTCTTGGGTACACATTTATAAAGACGGCACACAGTCTGTAGGAGATTTAAAATCAATAATAATATTAAAAGTTTCTCCACCTTTTTATGACCACTTTTATGACCATGCACTGGCAATTCTAAGAATGTCAGTGACAGAAGAGTCCTTCCCATCCAGGCACATTCCCATCCTTGGCCCGTTCTGCAAACTATTCATGGTATCTTCATTCTGCCAGAATCTGTTCTTGTGCTCCTCCCTCTGCCTGGAATTTTCTTCCCCCGATACCACCTGCCAACATGTTACCAACTTTCAAGCTCCTCTTCAGATGCTACTTCTTCAAAGAAGACTCTCAGGACCTCTTGACAAGGAGTAATCCCTCTTCCTTTTAATTCCTATGGCAATTTACCAATATTTTTCAAATTTATTCCTTGTATTACACTTGAACATGTAAAAAATATTATCTTCCCTATTAATATACATCAAGATGCTGTGAAAAATACCTGGGATTTGAAATTAAGTCTATGTTAGATTCCCAGTTCTTACCCTTAACTAGTAGTGTGATATTGGACTAATTTTAACAACCTCTGTAGCTTATTTCTGTATCTATAAATTGAGGAAAATATCAGGGTTATTGCATTAAATTATATAAACACACAAAATATCTAGCCTGAGATAATAGACCTTCAACAGCTATTGGTTTCTCTACTCTCTTCATAAGGGTAGGCTCATTCTTTCCTCCCCACTCCTGAAGGACTTACCTAGAAAAGTGGTAAAATGTGGAGGGTACTGAAAATGAGGATATGGAAGAACTACAACACAGGCCCATTTGGAGGATTCAGTGAGGGAGGATGTACTAAGTTCTTAGATCAAAACCTGGTACATGGTATGGATTATAGTAATGTATATTATATAGGATAAACTTGTGAGTTAATGTAGGATTCCCTGACTCCATGAAACATTCCAAATACCAATTATCAAGATGTTCCTTTCCCTGCTTCAAAATTCTTCCTTTCCTCTTCAAATAAAAATATCAGAAGGTAAATGGTGACAGTGGAATTTTTAGAAAATCATGTAATGTTAGAGCTAAGAGACCTTTTCCCTCTTTAGGTAACATGTATTGAGAACCCATGATGTGCAAGGTACCATCCTAAGAACTTTACAAATAGTGTCTTATTTAATTCTCATCTGAACCCAAAGAGGAGCTGCCTTTACTATTTCTGCAACTGAGGCACAGAGAGATTAAGGAACCTGCCCATGGATGCACAACCAGTAAGGTACAGAGCTGAGTTTGTTAAACAGGTTGAGAATCAGGCTCTCACTCACTATGGATATACTCCAGAACTTTCTGTGAGGATGGAAATGTTCTGTGCTAAGATGGTAGTCATTAGCCATATGTAGTTCCTGAGCTCTTGAAATGAGTCTACTTGAGGAACTGACTTTTAAATTTTACTTAATTCTACTTAATTTAAGTAGCATACATGTCCAGGGGCTGCCATATTGGACACTGCAGGTTTACTGCTCCTTAAGACCTTGCAGAGTTCCCCTATTTTGATGTTAGAGATGACATGATTTGCCCTAGACATAAAGTCAGGGCAGAACCTTCAACAGGGGGAGCAGGGCTATGCTAATTATAGACCATATGCTAATTATAGACCATAGGATTGGAGCAAGATCCACTTTAGTTGGAAATGCAGGTTCTTTCATTCACTGACTGTGCTCACAGGACATTAGTCAACCTTCCTGTGTATCTGATCTCTTTATGGTTGAGGAGGCCTAATAATAGCTATTCTAGGGTCAATATGACCATCATGTAGAGCAGCTTACAGGAGAGTGCTTAGCAAGTACCTGGTATAATTTAAGGGGAAGCTGTGGCACACATACACATAACTTAGAAGAAGCCCTTCTTCCATGTCGGCAAGAGAGCAGAGGAAAGTAGTAATATCAGTGAGGCAGGGGAGAGGTTTTCCACCCGCATTCCACTCAGGATACACATGTTTGTCACAGACCAAGCACAAGATGAGGGATACAAATGCTTTCTCGTTTCAACAGGCTCTCAGAGTCTTAGTGTGCGATTCTAGTATGTTTATATGTGATTTTCCCCTAATGCCCTGACTTTAGAGCTTAATCACCACCCCACCCCACGCTAAATAAGGGTCCTTAATGCTATTCCTCCCTGCACCAAGGTCTTATGTGCAGGCTATTATTATGATTATTTCTACAACCAAGTAGCAACACTCCTTATCCCAGGCAGCTCTTGGCTACAATCTTGTTCTTGCTAGCTCATTCAAATGAGCATGAACTCTCTCCCTTTCACTCTTGTTCTTTCTCTTTCTTGTGTATACACACGTTTATGTTCTGTGTGTTGGTTTTAATGCAAACTCTTTTTTTTTTTAGATTTTATTTTTATTTATTTGACAGACAGAGAGATCACAAGTAGGCAGAGAGGCAGGCAGAGACAGAGGGGTTAGCAGGCTCCCCGCTAAGCAGAGAGCCCGATGTGGGGCTCGATGCCAGGACCCCGAGATCATGACCTGAGCCGAAGGCAGAGGCTTAACCCACTGAGTCACCCAGGTGCCCCTCTGTGTTGATTTTTAACTTAACTATGTTTCACCTCCAAACCCCTCCTGCTTCATAGTTCTGGGGCTGGGACCCCTCAGAGGGCATCTCTCCTGCATCACAGGCCCCCTATTGGGTCTGCCAGTAGGGGGAGGAACGGGACTCCTTAAGGGATTCCTATCCTGTCACATGACCCCAGCAAGCACTCTCCACCCTGGCAACAGCAACCGGTTCCAGTAGAAGCAACTGACTCCACTTTGCAGTGTCTCTATATTCCCAGCCCTCTTCAGAGACACCAGCACAGCCAACTCTCCAGGGCCCCTCCTCAGAAGTCTGGGTTCCCCCTCTGCAAGGTCCATCATCCAAGTATTTAAATTTTCATTATTCTAACTTCCTCCTTTGTTCCCCAGCTCTAGGGGTACAGTGGCTTCCTGAGCGTGTGACCTCTGTGAAGCTCATATCTCTTTGCATCTCTTGGATTACCCAACACCTGGTTAACAAGCGATGAGGTTCAAGAAATGCCATACTGAAAGACGCCACCGTGGCATACTGAAATCTAAGAAAACAGCAGAAGAAGCAAGGTCACAGTGTCCTCTGCCTCCTCTTACCCTTTTCTCTGGAAACAGGTCACGAAGCCCTCCTGTGAGAGGTGCCTCTCTATACCCAGTGGAAAGGAGCACCCTCGTCTCTAAAGACAAGGGACACCTACAGGAATCCTAACAAAGGGCCGTGAGAAGTCTCCCCCACTTACTATGCTTACCTCCTAGTCCTTGACCTATCACATTCTCCCCCAGCTGCCGGCTCTCCAGCCTACCTCACTGAGAAACTCGCAGCTCTAACCACCGTGGTGGGTCTTTGTTTCCCTGTGAAGGCTCCATGTCACGTAACACTGACATTACATACATCTATATAGGCTTTTCTCCTGATACTCTGCCCTTGTCAGTTTGCTTTTCAGACAGAGGCAGGGACCCTGAATGAGTGAAGAAAGACTTTTTCTTCCCATACAAAAGTCTTCATGGTAATTCCTTCTGTTAAAATAACTAGTTTAGCTTCTCTCTCCAGACCAGATCCAACCTGATACTCTTCCTCTCCCTCTTCCATGGACAAACTATGTTACTGTGTACATAAGAATATATGAACATATCTTATGGGTTTTTTCCCCCACATAAAAGCTATCAGTAAATTATTAAAATGTCCTGGCATTTCTATTCTAGATCCTCTCTGCCTAGCATGTGAATACAGGATAAAAAAAAAAAAAAAAAGGAAAGAGCGCATCAAATCATATAATTTGATATATCAGAGAGTAATTAACTCCTGAGGTGCAATCTCTGGGAGCTCATTCCTGGGCACATCTGCCCAGGGCAGCTAAAAACCAGGTAAAACACATGGACATCTCCATTAACAAAGATCAACACATGGGAGTCCCGGCAGGGCATGTGTTAAAGCCTAGGGTGCAGACCTTCTGTAGCAATACATCAATAACTAACTGTGTCAGGTGAACAAGAGCCTTCTGCAATGCTGCAGACTTCAACAAGCTGAACTGCCCACCCCCCTGCCCGCCAGCTCTCCGGAGAAGGTACATACCCACAACACAGTGCAATGCCATACAGTTCAGTACAAGAGACAACTACAGCAAAACCACTTTAGAGGTACTGACCATGACCATCCCTATCCCCACTTCCCCAACCATGCTGCCAGTCTTATCCTCTATAAATAAGCAGGAGACCTGGGATGAAATCAGCACTGCTTATTGGTCACCACCCGCCTCTTCAACCTAGGTGAGCTGAAGAAGCCCATGTTGACTCACAGCACCTCCCATCACAGGCAGCTTTCATTCTTCTAAAATGATCACTGGGAATGAATCAGGTCTTCATGCCACAGATAAGTGACTGTCTATCATCCACAGTGCAGCTAACCTATCTCATAGCTCCAACATGATCTGCAGCCAACATGTGCCTACTAGAACACTAGGCATCCAAACTCAGAGCAGCCATCACAACCTAGATCCTCAGACTCCAAACCACCTTCCATCTTCAGCATGCTGCAGCTGGTCCCTTCTTCCCTATGTCACTTGAACCACACTCCTTTGAGGAACTCACATAAGAAAGCCTATGGGTTTTGGCTTCAATGTCACCCACTGTTTATTCAGGCCTTCTTAGACAGTGGTTTCCTCAATGTTCAAAACCTATCTCTCCACTCCTTTCCAAGTCAATGTTCCCATTAATGCCTGTAAATGGACCAGAGGCTGTCAATATCCCACTCTTATCCCTCAGGCCTTTCCTAGGCCAACCTCCAGTTGCCATTAGCTGCATCTCTTTGCATGAGAGTTTTCTCCAAAAACTATCTATCTGGGCCTGGCAGGCCAGGGATATGTGATTAACCCATCTTGAGAGGAGTCCTCAAGCACAGGCTGATAGAGTCCAGGGGATAATGGCGAGAGGCATGTTCTTAGCTGTTCCCCATTATTTCTGCATAGGCTTGAACATAGGTGTCTATTGTCATCTGCAGCTGGCTCAGGAACACACCCTTTATTGGCCGCCTTTCTATCTCTTATCTTCCTTTCCCTTTCCTCTTGGTGGTGTTTCTAAAACTTCTCCAATCAACTACTTGCTCTTAAATCTTTGTCTCAGGGTCATTCCTGGAGAACCAAACTTAGGCAGCAGAAAACTACCTTTTTCTAATTCCAGTTACTTCAAGGAGTTTCAGCAAATGCTTTAATTGTATGTACATATTGATATATCAACATAAATATGTGTTCCTAGGCTACTTTAATTAGATTTATAAATAATGAACTATATGTGTCTGGCTGGCATTTGAATTTTCATGTATTTTGCTTTGTGCTGGTTCTGTCTCTCCAGTAAGTTGATAAGATGTTCAAAGGCCAGGAGTGCATCACCTCCTTCTTCTATAATTTTCCACAATGCCTGGCATGATGCTCCACAGAGTGAATATTCAATCAGGGCTGACAGACAAGAAGCCGCAGAGGTCAGATCCGTTTGGCCCACGGGCTTGTCAAAGGTGAGAAAGCTCCTAAGAGAAGGAAACCATGATGCTATTTTCAACCCTTTGAAGGATGAACCTGGAAACCCAGAATGGAAGCTGGCCCTGAGACAGGGCACCAAGTCAGGACACCAGAGTCCTGTGGCACGTGCTCGGCCCTCCAGCCACACAGGACAGGAGAGGCTGCATCACCAGATATGCTCTCATGGACTGTTTTTGAGTGAGAGTCCGGTCAGAGACAAAGTGAGCTAGATGAGCTAGACTGAGCAATGTCAGGTCCATCCCCAAGAGATCTCTCCTGAAAAGTCTGGGCCTTTGCCAAAAACTAGTAGTCTTAAGCTCCTCAAAATGCATCACAGAGCTGGGTGCTATTAGGTAAGGCACAAAAATGGATAAAAAGGAAGTCCTACTTTGACCCATCTTCTACTCCAGAAATGAAGGTTTAGGGGACAATTAGCAGAGGCACACAGTAATAAAAACTAGTGCCCCTAACTGCAAACGGCTCTACCTTTGCTTCGAGCTCTCATCCCCTTCCTGGGCCAGGGGGACTTTATGCCCTTTCCACTTACATATTTCCTTTCCCAAATGGAATAAAGTCTGGTTTATCAGACATCGTGGACCTCAAATCTTTACTAATCAGCTCTCTTGAGATACAAAGATTCTAAAGGACCTTTCGGGATCAAAGAAAGGTGAAATGACAGTGTTATTTCAGAAATGAGTATTCTGTTGCATTATTTTCTAAGCCTTTTACAAAGGACAATCCAAATAAGGTATTGATTAAATAGATCATTCCATATCCCCAACTTGGTGCTGAGAGACTTCCCTCTATATCTTTTCAATCATTCCTGGTTGAGTCTGGTGCCTGACAGTGAATGACCACTGGAAACCTCACACACTCAGCACCTCAGAGGCTCAGCCACAGCTCCTGGTCCACAGGACAGGCCTGCCCACAGAATGCAGCTGTCTACCAGTTAGGGGATTCTAAAAGAACATTTCTAAAGCTTTATCTGAGGAAATCGCATCAACATATGGCTTTACATAAATCCTGCTGATTGAGGAAACTTAATTCTACAGCAGATTTCTAAAAATAATTCTAATCTGAATAGAAAGTCAAGCCCTTTACACAGCCTAGACTGGTTTGCTCGCCCCACTTCCCACACCAGCACATGGGAACTTGAAGAAGCCACAATGACAAGTGGACAGAGCAACGGGTAATTCATCCAGAAATGAACTGCAAATGGAAAAATAAATCGCTGTCACAACGGCTGGAAAGAAGTCAGAATCAAGAAGGGCATGGATAGGAAACACAATGACAACTACAGACTTCTAAGCACCAAATACAAAGGCACACACAAGGTACTTTCACGATCTCCCTCTAACTTCTGCCCCTATCTACACAGAAATGAACTGTCAGCCAAATAAACTCACTCAGGAAACAAATATCATTTACATAATACATAGACACAACCGCCAGAGCTATCAAGTCTCAGAGTGAAGTTCTAGATGATCTGGTCCATTCAGATCAATTCCGCACATTATTTATGGGGAAAACCCGCTACTCAATTTTCTCACAGCTGAGAAGTACAATGCCAGTGGAATGAATGTTTAATTACAGTCACCTTCAAAGCTCCAGGCCTACTCAAAGAGAACCATGGCAGAAGGGAAAAAGGAAACACATTTCCATGAGGCTTATTGACTCCCTGGGTTCCTTGCATGCACGAGTGCCATTACAGCATGAAATGATACCACATGTTGCCAACGATTTTTACCCACACAGAAGGAACGCTTCAGCGCTTCCTTAGGAGTCATGGTAAAAATATTCCATACTATCCCAAATTGTGCTCAACTTTGCATTCATTCACTGGCTATTCAACCTGTAGCAAGTTATAATATTAAACACGGTCCTGTGGTAGCCTTACTAATGCCTGGTGTCTCTGAATATTAAAGAGTGGCTTATTTAAAGTCAATTTTAATCGCACCTAGCCTCTGCTGTAGTCTAAGGCAGTTTAACATCTTCCCCACCTTAGTTTTATAGAAATTCCTTTCCTTTACCCCAAAACTGCTTTTGTCTTTGACAGTTCCTGGATGTTATGAGTCAAGAATGGACAAGGGATTATTTATCATGAAGTGTTTTTATGACTTTGATTGGTCAGTACTTCAAAGAAGCCTAGAAGCTCCTACCTAAACATCTTTATGCATGCCCTGGACCTCCAGTGTGAACTCCCTGAAGGCTGAAGCTGTTTTTTGCACTTGTTCCTTTTGTAAGTCTCACAATGCTTAGTACAGAGCTGGAGATTAAGCTTAAATTCCTATCTTTTCTAATAAAAAGTTCTGGTGCTTACCATAACAGGAGATACCTTGTAGCTGCCCAACATGGATTAGGCATCCCCAGGATTCCAAGGGTAGGTACCAGAAAAGTATCCCAGATAAAGATGGTGCCAATGAGTTTCCTCCTAGAATAGAGGGTTCCCAGTTTCTTTTGTCTTTTTACTCCTCACTGACTTCTACCTGTAACTCAATGGTTGAAGATAGAGACTTGGAACAAGATCTTAAATGCCAAAAAAAAAAAAAATTATATTTACAGGTCGCTGAGATGAGTACTGCAAAGATTCTGCCAGATGGTCACAATGGGAAAAGAGGCCCTAGAAAGCCCCTACAGCTGGCCCTAGGACAAGGCAGACATAGGAGTTTTCAGTCTCCTAAACTTAATCCCTTCCCTCTTGGTCCTTTGCAGACTGCTGCTCACAGGAAATGGGAACAGAATGGGTGCATTTGTCTTTCCTCCAGAATTCTAGAAATGGAGCTTGTTGACTTGCCTGAGACACATCCAGGAAATAAGAAGGGATACTGATCATTACTCAGAGGTGCTAGGGATATATAATGGGTATTTCCTCCAACAAATGTAGCTTTAGACAACCCTGGGTTTCAACTGCCTCATCTATAAAATGAGAACACTAAATGTCTTGATTACATTGAACATCTCATATTCAGACATGTTCATTGCATTTGCTCTAATCCACTGGAACTATCAATGAGAATGTCCCTTTTACTGTAGCTCAAAGAAGGTTATTCAGGCAGCTTCCAAAATGGGTTTAAGTGAGTTTTTGCACCCACGTCTACACCAGTAAATTTCCAATCTATCAATCGTTCCAAAGCTGTGACCCAGAGGAACCAAGTTCCAAGGCAGGAAATGAATATAAACAGAGTTCACATTTGTCTGTGTGTGGTCTACTCAGATGCAAACAGATTACTCAACCAGGGCAAACACAGGAGGTGCCAGCATCAAACCCAAATGGTGACAGAGCCAATTACGATTCAGCTTGCCTTCCTGATTTTGAAATGTCACTTATGCTGAAGAAATGCTCTGTCTGGAAAAGCCATGCAAAAGAAAAACCACGCCACTAGGACTTTCACTCCTATGGCTCTTGTGACAGAGAAGCCAAGGAGGATCATCAGTTTGATTGTGCTATACAACAAACCTTCAAATTCCTTAGTTTTGGAGGAGTGGAAATCTTTAATCCAGAAGCCACAAACTCCTATGGATAAGAAGGCTTCAGAGGAAACACAGACAAAGGAAGAGGAGTGGATGGGTACTCGGTGTAACTTGAGAGTACACCATTCAGCTCCAGGGGTCATTCGCCATGGAAGGATCAGGACCTGGGGAGGACAAATCTTTCCACTTTTCAAAAGAACCCAGAAATCTATATTATTTATGGGAAGCTTTCTGACATTAAAATGTTGGCAACTATAAATTTTTTTAATTACTAGGGAAGCAAAGAAGACATATCGATGGGCCAGATTTGGCTTGTAAGTTGCCAAATTCCTAGGTTTCTCTGACAGATAAAATTATAGACACAAAATAAGTGGAACTCCAATGGTTTCAATGTAAACAGGGTACAGTGGAAGAATATCAGCCTTGATGTCAGGAAACCTATTTATTTCTCTTGGATCTCCCAAGGTCTGTTGGGGAGCGGGGGACAAATCACTTTGCTTCCTGAGTCTCCACTTCCTTCTATCTGAAATGGAGCTAGGATAATGTAAGGCTGTTGTGAGGATCACATTAGAACAGGCTACACTATATGAAAAGCACTCAGTGCAATGCCTAGTATGTTAGACCAAGATATACTATACCTTCAATTCCCTCAGCTGAGAATTCAGGATAATAATGATTTTACCTCAAAGGAGCTATCATGTGAATTAAGTGGGATAGTGCAAGCAGAGGGCTAATCTTGGTGTCTGACAGAATAAGGGTACAGTAGTGTCTGTTGTTGTTGTTATTATTTGTAACCATGAAACAAGCTTTTAAACCCTAAGTTTTACCAATATGGACACAGTGACCCAGAGAGAAAGGCACTGGTCAAGTCTCTGCAAGTATGTAGCAAAGTCAGAAACAAAAAATAGGTTTCCTGGCTCCTGACCAGCAAACTTTTCCATGAAGCTCTGGTTTCCACTAAACTCTTGGCTTGTTTTGTGTTCTTTCTCTACAGTAATTTCATCAATATAGTTACTATAAAACAATAGGCTGTTACTTTTGTTGTTGTTAATTACGATAAAGTTGACATGACAATGTCTTAATTTATTGACATAAGGAGAAGGGGCAAGGAAAAAAAAAAAAAAAAGACCATACTTTATTATATAAAATCCAAAGGATCAACTAAGTTTCTTTAAAAAGTAAAAAATAAATAAATAAAAAATAAAAACCTACTCTGTAAAGTGGCCTGCATTCTGATTAATTATATAAAATTAGAATTTTGTTCCCTTTTCCCAAGTCAGTCCTGAAACTGACAGCCCTTTTGATCACAAACAGTAATATGTTTGATGTCTACAGGAAAAGGATGTTATTCTATTTATGTAGACAAACAAAATTATCCCAAGCCACTGTTTGGGTAAACATGGCTTCAGAATATCAACACTGTCAAGGTGTAAAACACTCAGGAATTCAGCACTATCTTCGACGAAAGCAAACTGTGTAAAATGTTTGGAATCCACGGTAAGAGACAATATTGTAAGGAATCAACAAAAGTGACAGTTCCCAAAACATGAAGTTCCTTTTCAATGTAGGCCTGAAAATAAGACTCTACTTGTTAAAATTTGTTCCTTACCTATTTTCTCTCCTTGATCCCACTCATTTCCTTCAACTATTCTTCACATCTTGTCTCCTATTAGGATCTAAGGCTCTAAAATCTCCCCTTCTCTCTTGAGTTCCCACCCAGGTGCCATGACCACCACGCTGAGAGGAGACTGTTCAGAAAGTCTATGTTCACCATGCACAGTGTCGCCATTTAACCCCGCTCTTGGAAGACCCACAGGGAGTCTCCGTCCTTCTCTCACCAAGTTCTTTCCTTCAGCTTCTTCTCTCATGCTTCCCAAGTTTCTCATTTGTTTAAAGACAAATGAATACTAACTGGGGGTCAGGCACTGACTGACCCATTCAGGCCCATTCATTCAAAAAATGGCAATGTTGGGTAGCCATTCTTACCTCTGTCTAGGTAGGTCCTAGTTTTGAAACTGCAGAAATAACAATAATGATAAACTTATATTCCTCAAGGCTTGCTTCCAATCATCTTTTCTATCTACTTATGCCTGATTCTACCATTTAGTCTCCCCTTAGTAATATGTTCTGACTCATCAGTTTGCTTTTTCTAGTATTAAGTATGTACCGCTTTATCTCCTTGATGACATTTTAAGTTTCTTGAGAAAAGAGACTGTGTGTTGTTGGCATTTAGAAATATTTCCCCTAGTGAGCACCCAGTAGACTGTCCTGCACTTAGTAGGTGTCTTCGTAATAACTTGTGTAATTGAATTATGTCTCAAATTCATGTCAGGTCATCATTTGAAAACACTCCAGCCTTTTTAAAATTCTTCTCAGTGCTCTCATAGGAGAAAGTGGAGATGAATTCATTACTATGCTTGGCAAAGTGAAAAGCCCAAATTGGATCTGCCTTGCCCTTCCAGTTTGTTACACAGCTGGAATGTGAAGCTGGTTAGAAATCACATCCATCTAGGCTGGCACATCTATCAGGATCCTGTTGAAGATATTAACATATGAGTTGGTTAGGACGGGATTTATGCATTTCCATCATAGGTAATGGAGATGAAAAGGAACCTGTCAAATCATAGGGCCTATCTGTCTGCCCAAGGAGAGTATTCAATTTAAACAATTATTTATATATATTCTGCAGAGCTTTAAAGACTTCATTCTTCATGTCCCCTTGGGAATCTGGCAAGGGACAAAGAGAATGTCCATTTTTGCAAGTGAAGCAGACAGTAACTCAATGAATAATCCCAGATTCCTTGGAGATTGAAGCTTTGTCCCCTGAGCTCAGACAATGGAAATGTTTGGGCCACAGATTTCAAGATAAAGATTCTTTGGCAGGTTTATATGTTCCTAATCAGAGTGTAGGAGCTAATTACAATGAAGTTTACTGTCATTTTATAGACATGGCTTTGTAGAATGAGGCTATTTATTTCCTCCTAAACACTGCATACAATTCAGATATTCAGCTGCCAGTTGAGCAGTAGTGGCTTAACAACAGTTTCATGGACTAAGACAGATATAAATAGCAACATCATTCCACTGAGGAAAAGTGCCCCCCCAAAAATAGACCTGTTTATTAAAACAATTACCATTCTTTGTATTTAGTCAAACAATACACAGAGTAATAGCAAGATTTAATCATCGAAATACAATAAGGCACCACATTTACAAATCTTATACCATTATCAGTCACTACAAAATCTACACATGAGCATAACTACCAACCTCATTAAGTCTCATGCTATCCTAATTTCCTTGCACCCCCCCGAGTGTATCGCTGTGTGTGTGTGTGTGTGTGTGTGTGCACATGTTGGGTGCATTCTTTGCTCAAAGTCATCTGTCCTCCAGCATTATGTCTAGACCCCATGTGGCCTTCCCTCATATGTACGTTTTCAATTTCTCTAGCATCAAAACTAACAGAAAAATGCATCTCTGCTGTCTTCTTAACACCAAATATTCCCTTTCCCTTCCGTTTCCCAGTTCCTTGTCTCTTCATGACCTTTGCAAAAAAGGATAATACAGGCAGCCTAGAGACACAAAAAAGTTTGTAAACACTCTCACCGTCACTTTTCACTTTGTAAAATTTCTACTTCCTACAATGATAATAAAGAGTCGCACTATGTACTACTCTGAGGTTTATTCCATAACCCACCATACCGGCTGGTTTGCTCCCTCCCACATGACTCACAGATACTATTTTTAAAGGACTTGAAATTACCTAAATACCAACCTATTTCAGACCTTCTCCTTTAAAAACATGTAAATAAAATATCTGCTTTACACACATACACCACACACAAATACACACAGCATTTAAGTTCCCCAAGGAACTGTACCATATTAGACATCTTGACATTTGTTTTTCCTAGGAGCTCATAATAAAATAGGCAACACTGACTCAGACAGACATGTAGTGGGCATTCGGCAAACATGACCTACATCATTAAACTGTGAAGAGACAGTGAAATGTCTGTCCCATATACTACAGCCCAAGGGCTTTTGAGGTAAGGAACAAAGACAGGTATAAAACTGGGGAAAACAGTCCAACATTTAGTGACACTCACATCCAGTAGGCTAAGACTGCTGGGAAACCGTTAAGTTCTTTGCTCATCAGTCCAAAGCAAACAGAACCAACCATGACATCACTGCTTGAGTAATTAAAAATGAAGATGGCTCAAACGAGGTAAGAGACTGTTAAAAGGAGAAATACCGATAATGCTCTCATAAAGATCCAAACAAACATAACAGAAATAGATTTTTAAATGATAACACTAACCAAGTGGCTTCAGAGAAAGCTTGTTGATGAGCTTATAGTTTCAAAGGGTGAGTACGAAGACAGAAAAAATGTACAATGTGAAAGATACACACTAAAGGGTCAAGCTAAAGAAGAGAAAGAAGCAAACGTATTTTTAGAAAAATATGAAGAAACATAAGCACCTTTTTCTTCTGTAAGTCTTTTAAACTCAAGGCAAAAAGGAAAATGGGTAGAGATAGTTGGGCTAACAGTTGTATAGTTAATGTTCTTGGCAGAGAAGGAGTTCGATGACTCTTTTGCTGTTATTTTCTCTATCAGGATAGTTTTCAAACAAAAAGGGCTCAGAGTGGCAAAGAGAAAAGTGTGTTTATTTACTAGCTGATTGATTACTTATTAATTCTCTAGTGCCGGGAACTGGGCTCCCCTTTGGCAACTCTGGAGAGTAAGAAAAACATGGTCTCTGCTTCCATGAAACTTGTATTATGGTGACATTAAAACTGAAGGGAAACCTGACCTCTCCCTTAATACAATCACACACAGATCCTACAAGGTTAGCAATGAAGTTATCTCTCACTCCTCTGCCAACCTTGGAGTGTTGAGGATTCATTTTATTAAGAGAGCTGTCAGATTTCTTTACAATGTCTAATAGATGAGAAAATAGTTATGGAGCACTTGACTGAGTTTGAGACTCCAGAACCCAATAAATCAGATCTGAAAATACTGAAAAAAACTTTATGGGATAACTGTAGAAGACTTAGTGAAGTGCAGTCTTAAAAATTTTTTATAAGACTGTCAAAAACTACAGAAGTATTTTAATGCATTTTTTTAAAACAAGTCTAGCAATACAGAGAGATCACAGAAAATAAAGTTAAGAGATCACAGTGATGCTTTAATTTGGGTTCTGGTACATATCTTACAAGCGTGCCCCTACAATTATGTGCATCTTTTCCCAACCCTGCACAGGTGTAGCTTGAACTTGGCCAAGGTGGGAGTATATACAGCATGGAAAGTGGCAGGTGTTACAAAGGAGAGATTTTCTTTCTTCCTTTCCTTTCTTTCCTTCTCTCTCTCCTTTCATCCTCTTTCTTTCTTGAGAACCAGTGTTTCAACATTTACCAGTCCACTAGTGTCTTAATGTGATATGCTGTGGTTGCTAAGGAACTATGTTACCCAATGGGTTTCTTGGGTGCGTATACTTTTCATTTTCATAAATGTTACACATTATGTTTCCTTAATGTATAAATTTATACTGTGACCGCAAGCATATGAAAGTATACATATAACAATGTCCCATCAGTTATATGGTAAATGTTATACCTGCTTTTCATCGCAGCTAATCCTAAAGGTAGAAAATTTTTGTTCCAATGTACTTTTCATTTACACTATCTAGATTGTAAGTGAGGTAATGGATATTTTTGTAAGTTATTGGCAATTTGCATTCCTTCTTCTATAAATGGCCTGTTTATATACTTTGCCCATTTTTTTAATTTGGTTGTTTACTTTTTATGTCATTTTGTCTGATCACATTACTTACATGAACTTCTGTCATGTGTTATTAAGGTTTTTTCCCTAGTTTATTTTTAATATTTAGGCTTTGTATTTGGTATCTTTTGTCAAACACCATTTGTTGACAAATGTTTCTCTCTTTCCTTGGTTTTACTCAAGCAGCTCTACCCTGCCCAAGTGCTACAGTCTGAATGCTTGTGTCCTCTCATCCAAACAGTATGGAGGTTCTTCAAAAGTTAAAAATAGAACTACCCTGTGACCCAGGAATTGCACTACTAGGTATTCATTCAAAGGATATAAACATAGTCATTCGAAGGGGCACATGCACCCCAATGTTTACAGCAGCAATGTCCACAATAGCCAAACTCTGGAAAGAGCCATCTAGTCTGTGGTATTCTGCTAGAGCATTCTGAGCAGACTGAGACACCAAGGCATGAAGGGAAGTCACATGGGTAAGTCGTTCACAGCATAGGCTCCACACTCAAACTGTTCCTGCCTGAATCCCAGCTCTGCCATCCTGAGTGCCAGTCTGGTCTCTTCGAAGTCTCTGCTTCCCCATTTATAAATTGGGCAAAAGAAAAAAAAAAAAAAAGCACCTTTGTAGAGCTATTTTGATGAGTAAATATTTAACTACATATTGTGAAATTCATTGTTCATCACTGTTCCCCCCGTCTTGAAATGTCTATCCTGGTTCAATTTTCATTTCGTTATATTAGTTCATCAAATACATTCACAGGTATAGTCCAAGAACAGATTACACAGTCTGAGGCTGTGCAGGTCTGACTATTTCTGTCTTTTCTCTGATTGGTGAGTAAAATCTCTGTGGAGATTCGTGACACCATTCCTCTCTCTCAATAGTCTCTCGACATCCCACTGACTTCTAGCTTCAATGGTTACAGGCTAGGGCTGGTCTGATTCTTTACCTATTAAGAAATTTCTTTTCTCTGGAAACTTGGAAAAAATGTCTCTGTCTCCTTGTCCTTCCAGAATTTCTAGGAGATATAGATTACACATATACACCCGTGTATTCTCCCATATACACACAATCATACACCCTTATATACTTATAAGTCCAGTGCATACACACCCACATGTATTCATGGGTGTATTTACATGTGTGTGTGTGTTTACATATGTGTACAAGTATGTCTCGATAAATGTGTATAATATACATGTGTGTTTATGTATGTACACACAGAGACACACACAGACACACACACACACACAGACACACACACACACACACACTTTAGTCTTTCATGAAACTAGCCTGGACCTGGAATATATTTTTCAAAAAGAAATCTCAAGTCTTTTTTTTATCTTAAGAAACTTTTCTTCTCCTTCTTTTTAAATTACTATTGCTCTTCCATCTGTTCATTTTTTCCCTCCTGGATTTTATTTTTTCCAAGTTAGAGTCTTGGAACTGCCTTCTATGCCTCTCTTTTTTTTTTTTTTTTAAGATTTTTATTTATTTGACACACAGAGAAATCACAAGTAGGCAGAGAGGCAGGCAGAGAGAGAGGAGGAAGCAGGCTCCCCGTTGAGCAGAGAGCCCGATGCGGGGCTCAATCCCAGGACCCTGAGATCATGACCCGAGCTGAAGGCAGAGGCTTAACCCGCTGAGCCACCCAGGCGCTCCTCTATGTCTCTTAAATTGTTTACTCAATATCTTCATTTCTTTGTATTTTTTCTCCATCCTGTGACTGTTCTTCTAGGAATCTAATTTGGTCTTCAGAAGAGACTATTCTCCTCTTAAGTTATCTGCTGAATTTTTAAGTTTTCAAAGAATATTTTTTTTCTTATTTCTCAAATTTGGGGATTCTAATTGTATCTCTTAAAAAAATCTTCCAACCTTTTTGGTAAAGTTTCTATCTCTCAATTCCATTATATCAATAACTAAACCTTTCAACTGGTTTACTTGGCTGTTCACACATACTGCATTCAGTTCTCTCTCTTTTCAAAGACACGGTGGGACTGTACTTCCTGCCACAAGAAGTTAAGTGTGACTTGCTTTTGCCATTAAATTATGAGAAAAGTATTGTGTATGACTTGACAGCAGAAGGGCTAAGGGCCAGTGCATGCTTCCTAACATTCCTTTCTCTCTGTCCCAGCAACAAGCGTTGTCCGAGCTAGTAGATTTTCTATAGTCTTGAGACTTGTAGTTAGAACAATGATGCCATAGAGAAGAGCCCTCCCACCAATCCTCAGGGGAAATGTAGACGACTAAGAATTAATCACATTTTAAGCCACTTAGTTCTGGGGGTCATTTGTTATTGTAGCACAGTTTAGTACACCCTGCCTGATATAGTCTGCTTAGTCTTCCTCTCTGAGATAAAATTTTGCTTTTGTAATCACTATTGAGTACTCCTTCAGTAACCTGTAAAGATTAAGCAATTGGAGTTTCCCATGCAGAGGGAAACCATAAGTGAACAGAAAGGAATATCTTTTAGACTAATAGACCAGCTATGAATGAGATAGTTCTCCTCAGATAGGAGAATGAGTCCTTTCTTCTCAAGTTTATTCTAGTACAGGGGCACTCTTCTTTTGCATGCCAACCCTGTAAGGCAGTCTGCTTACCTATGTAGTAAGAGTATGTTGAAATGGAGTCAGCAGGCTTGGGAACCCTACAAAGAGCAAAAGCAGCAAGTATGGAGATGTGGGCTCCTTGAAAAATCTTGGTAGTCACCAACTGACAATCCCAACATTTATGGTAAAGCAAACCACCTTCTCTGTTGCTTATCCCTTGACTGTTGTGCAACGACTGTACGAAGGAAGCTTTGCGCCTACTCTCTCAGAAATCTCTGGGGAATGTGGAATCACAGACCCAGCCTCAAGGGTCCTCTAGCCTTTTTACTTTGGTTGCTGTGATGTTCTGAAAAGAATTAAGAGGGATAGGTGGACAAAATAAGTGATTGGGCAACCATCTTCATAAATCCCCACCTGCAAATTTAAAAAGAACAGGAGAGATGCCAGGTATTCTGACAGAAATGAACCTTCTGATTTTTTAAAACAGTGGGAATGTGCAATGAAGAAAGAAAAACTCCAGAAACTGGGGAGCTTGATACCAAGTCTTAATTAAATTCTAATGTGTATATTAACTAAATTGTGGCTTCTTCAAAAGAAGAAGTGATTACCAAGAATTAATATTTGTTTACCTATATAGGATTGCCAAACCTGGTTGATTCAGGGACATACCATGGACATAAGAACAAGCTTACCAAAAGCTTTTCCTGTTTCAAGATATCCTTTTAAAGAAGATGAAGAAATGACTAGGAGTGAAGTGGATTAATCATTGGTTGAAAGAAAAAATTCCTAAGGAGTGTTGATTTATGACTTCAAGTCACTGTGGAAGAAAATCTGTATAAGTTGCAGAAAGTTTTTATCCTTTTCAATGACATATATCAATGTCAGACACAATAGCAGAAATTTGGCTTACCAGAAGCTAATATAAATAAGAACCAGGTACTTCCGTTAGCCACAAGGTCAAAATACTGCATAAATGACATGCTTGCCAAAACAGCATAGGAAATCTTAGACCCTATTATAAAGATGTACAGAGTTTAGGAGGTGGGCAAGGTGAGAAAGGGTCAGCATAACTGACTTGGTATTGGCAAGCCTATACCATGCCCTTATACTAATAAGAAAATGGAGGCCCTTTATGAAGAGACAGCCGGAAGACAAACCAGGACACGTGGCTCGGTGGGTGGAGTGAAGGCTAGAATTTAGCCACCCGATACCACCTTTGCCAGGCATCACTGTACAGTACACAAATCTGCATAACTATATGGCAATCTTGGTAATAAACTATTATACTCAGTTTTGCTCAGACCTCACCTGACAAGATTTTGCTCTGAACTGAGTGTTCCTTTTTAAGAGAGACTTTCAAAGTGGGATACTTTAAAAGATGAACAGAATAGCAATTAGTTTGGAAAGTAACTCATATGAGAAAGGATTTAGAAACCTGGTAAAGCTAAGACTTGATAAGAGAAAACTTGGGAGACCATGATAGCAGACTTCAACTCTATGAAAGGAAAGGGATTAGATTTATTCTGGGTATATCCAGAAGGTCAAATGAGGGCTAGCAAGTAGACTCACAATGCCCTGTAGATAGTGAGTATTCAAGAAATATGACAAATCAAGTAATAATAAGATGTATGTTTCCCTTAAGTTAAAGGGATAATTTTCCATACATATGGCAATTCAAAAATAAGATTTTTTTTTAAAATAAGTTCCTTATAAGTGGAGAGTTCCACCAGTCAAGAATTTTATACCAGAGCCTTCATTAAGCAAAGACTGAACTAGCAAAACTCTTCCTAAATTTTACACAATGCCACAAGACACAGTGCTTGACTATGCATATGTAAGGAGTTGTAAGAGATACAAATATAAATAATACGCATTTTTGCCTATAAGCAGTTCACAGTCTAGTAATGAAGACGGATATGTACACAGCCATGACACTAAGCTCTAAACAATTATTTCCTGAATGCAACCAGTATACAAACCAAACCTGTGCAACAGAAACTGTATCTTATTTTTATTCTCATCTGCAAGAAGTGGAGTCTGAACGACCCAATAATTCACCATACATGTTTATTCTCTTGCTTTACATATTTAACCCCATCAGGAATACAAAGAATATATTTATTCCCAACATCTACTAAAGTCTACTTTACTCTTAGGTATCAGAAAAGAGACCTGAACACAATGCCATCTGTGCAACTCTCATTCATGTTTGCATCTTCTTTAAATAAGAATTACCATTCCTGCTTCCTAAGAGGCCTATATATCTGGTTTACCCTTGAGGGTCCTGGCCTGTTGTCCAAGCATAATTACTAATACCACACCCGTCACTCCCAAAGGTATCCAGTTTGGACTGTAAATTATACGGTCACTCTGATACTATCCTACCATCTAAATGCCTTATATCTGCTTTATGGAACATAAAGAAGCCTAAAAACCACTAAATGAGAAGATTTACACTGAACATGATACTTTTTAGGTGACCACTAACACTACTTAAACCTGAAACAGATTAAAATAATTACCTAAACAAAAATGCAAAGACCTATGGAAATATGGTGGCAGAAGAGAACTCCAACCAATTACAACAGAGAGACTCTTTGAGAAATAGGGGATTCCCTTAAAACCAAGAAATAGGTTCAAATGTCAGTAAGCGGAGGAGGCATTTCAACTAGAACATGGAAATACTTTTACGCTCATGTTTATTCATTCATTCATTTATTCACCCAACAAATAAGAATACAAGTAAAAATGGTTCAAGAAATAGTATATTATGTAGGTAACAAAATTGGGAAATGGAAATATTGGGTTAGTCAGATATTCCTATATCAACATTCCTTTCTTGTTGTTAGCAACAGAAATTGAAATGGAAGGAAAATAAGAGAAAATGGGTTTTCTAAGGTATTTTACATATTATTGTTAGCAAATGGGATTCAATATAACCATCTAAAATAGTAATGTTTTGTCCCTCAGTGATTTTCTTCATTCAAGTTGTTTTTTCTCTTTCTCCTGCCTGGGGATTTATGATTTAACAGGCTGTAATAGGCAAGATAAAGCCATTCATCATGCAGGCTTAATGTGGGAAAGTAAATTTAACTTGGTGAGCTTGATATATAAATATTGGCCTTTTTGGGAACACACAGAGCATATTTACTTGAGTGTAAAATCCAGGCTATATACTATGTCCAACAAAATTCTCAAGCTCAGGGAAGGACCTTTCAGTTATGAAGCCTGTAGAGAAGACTACTCAGGTGGGAGAAAAAGATTATGTATCTCTCTTGCCCCTACTCCTTTGAGAGTATTTTAATAACAGCACATTTTATCTCAGTATTTACATTCATATTTAAAGGACAATGGAAATTAACATTTAGCCACCTGGAAATTTGAGCGTGGGTTTACTCTTGGTAGATTTATTCGCAAAGATGGTTGGCATGTCTCTGACAAAGACAAGGCAAATGAAAATGGCATTTTACAAGTTTTAACCCCCTGTCTAGGCACTGTTGACAAGCCACCAACCATTGCATATGCCAGAAAGGCTTTGCATAGCAAATGTGGAGAAAACCATCAGAAAGAGCTGACGGAGGCTGTATATCAACCAGTCAATACAGAGAAATATTGTCACACTGATCAATCAAATTACTTCACTTTTATTCATTTTTAGCCATTAAATATTTTAATATTTAAACTGAGAAATTTGAAGATGTAGCTACACATCCCCATTTAAAGCTTTAGTATCAAGAGCCATGCTTAAAGTTTCACCATGGACATGTCCATTCATATAACTAAAAATCTTTTGAGAGATTGGTCACCTTATTTCAAAATACTTAAAATAAAGCTGTAGGCTGTAGGTAAATATAGCACAATTCTCATTACAGGCGGTAGTTTACAGTAAGCTGTCATCAATATCGGAAGGTTTTGCCAAAGCCAAAACAGAAGCCATCTCCACAACAGTCTCAGCTAGCATACCTTCAGTTACATATATATGATGTTCACAAGCAAGAGTTATCAAGGAATGCTATTTATATCTCTGTTTTCTGAATATCATTATAATAGTCATACGATATCCAGTTAGTAGAGATAATTCACTTTAGTTCAACATAATCTGAGTGCCTACGACATGATAACTTCAGGTTCTGGGGACTGAAAGTTAAGTAAACCATGGCTCCTGCCTTCAACAAGATTATAATCTTTTGGTTCAAAGTATCAGCCTAATATAAAGGCAAAGAAATGGACTCAATTATTAATTTTCATTTGTCCAACTGTTTCCCCTATATAAAAATGTATGTTTACACTGGATGAGGAAGGGGTATACAAAACTGTGGTAGTGAATCTGGCCTTCTGAGGCTCAGAATTGAGAATCTGGATTGTAGGCAGATCGGCACATAGAGAAATAACAAGACAAGACCATACTCCAGAGATACCAAGCACACATTTTTTAGTTCAGTTGATTATATAGTCAAGGTGGTCTCCAAGCTGCTCAGGGAAAGCTACGGAGAAAAACGGTGGACTTCAGCATGTACTGGATCCAAACAGACAGAAAGCATCCTAGGAGGTTAGGATCAGAAAAAAAAAAAATCACAGCAAAGAAATCTATACAATTTTCTAGAGATTGAAGTGGGGCAAAAAGAGCAATGAGACAGATGCTATAGCTCAATTAATAGAACAAGAGACTGAATAATGAAGGCAAAAATATTTATGGTGGCCTTATAGTCAACCAACTAGCCAGAGAGTTGGAAATTGAGCCAGGGATCAGTGTTATTGCAGCCTTGCCATGGAAATTTCCAATTCACAAAGTCAGGCCATTCACAGTTACAATGGTTGACCTCAATTTCTTTAAGTGATGATGCTGAACTGAGGACGGTTATTCTGTGAAATGCACCCAAACACAAAATACTATACATGTATACCAAACCATACACCCAAGGGGTAAGCCTCCGGTTACCTAAGGAATCTCCATTCTGTGTTGAAAAATAAAATTCTCCATTCTGTGTTGAAAAATAAAATCCTCACTTGTCTTGAAAAGAGAATTTCAGCATGCAATTAACTCACTATACACTGATTTGTCACCCCAACAGATCAGTTCTTTGCATCAATTTTAAGTACATTAGAGCTCTCAAGGGGCAAAAGATATCTTGTGTTATGTAGGACACCATTAGTCATGGGTATCAAGCCCTAAAATGTCAAAAATGATTCTGACATTCTCTTAAACTGTTAAAAGTCTGGGAAGTCACAGAAGTGTAACTTTATTGATAACAGTAAAGCACTGTAGGGAAAAACAGAATACAGAGGTAAGCATGTAAATTACAACAGTACTGTCTGCTCCTTTTAGAGCTTCAAGGTATCACCCAGGTGATAATTATGATAGCATACATACTAAGCTTTTGATGGAAGGCTGACAAATGACTCCAGGATAAGATTTGGGGGTCTCAGAATGCTTAGCTGAATCGGTTAGGAAAAAGATACGATTAGAGAAAACGCTTTGGCTTCAAAATATATAGATCTTATAACTGTTCTATACAGATAATAATACCCAACATAATGTGTTCCACTTACATTTAGAAGAGAAAATTTCCATTCTAGATTTCATAGCTAGAATCTCCTAATTACATTTAAAAGCCTGAGAAAGTGTCCTCCAGCCCCAACTGTCCACTCTTTGAAAATATCCTTCTATAAATAAGGCTAATAGCTTCATTTTCCTTACAATAATGGGATTAACTATTTATAGACATAATGACAGGTCAAAATCCAATCGCCATTATCTGCCAGATGAAAACAATTCAACAACTGCTTTCGGCATTTTTTTTTTTAATGTGGTGGTTGTAACACAATGATATTTGAGATAATTACTGACCTTTGTCAGAATAAATACTATCAACACAAACCTACCCTGAAACTAACCAAAGAATGAGATGTAGCTATTGCAAATTCAAGGTACTGGAGGGCTTGAGGAGTAAAAGCAGACTCTCTAGCAGGTCTTCCTGCAGGTGGCTGCCGCTTACCAGATGCATTTGATAAAGTCAATAAGCAGGCCAGCTGTTTTTTTGTTCGTTCTCTAATATTTGTCAGTTCTTTGAAGAGGAAAGGGTCCCACAGTGTCTGTGTGCCCACCAGGTTAGCAAAAAAGTCAGCTATTTTGCTGAATTGCCATAAATGAAAAATAAACTGTTTCCTACAGTTAAGAAGTTTTACAAAATCAGTTTTCTATTAAAATAACACTGGCAGGGTGCCTGGGTGGCTCAGTGGGTTAAGCCTCTGCCTTCAGCTCAGGTCATGATCTCAGGGTCCTGGGATCAAGTCCCGCATTGGGCTCTCTGCTTGGCAGGGAGCCTGCTTCCTCCTCTCTCTGCCTTCTGCCTGCCTCTCTGCCTACTTGTGATCTCTCTCTGTCAAATAAATAAATAAAATCTTGAAAAAATAAAATAAATAACACTGGCAAAGATAAAATAACAGGAACTATAGTATTCTATTTTTTTCAAGATTTTATCTATTTATTTGATAGACAGAGATTACAAGTAGGCAGAGAGGCAGGCAGAGAGAGAGGAGGAAGCAGGCTCCCCACTGAGCAGAGAGCCCGATGCGGGGCTCGATCCCAGGACCCTGAGATCATGACCTGAGCCGAAGGCAGAGGCTTTAACGCACTGAGCCACCCAGGCGCCCCTATTCTGGTTATTCTAAACTACCTGTCTGGACATGTTTCTAAAGAGGAACTCTTCATTAGTAATGAGTTGGGGTGAATGTAGCAGAACAATCCACCATCTAGAAATCTGGGACCCTTGCTATAAGGTCAGCATTGTGAACTACACAAAAGGGTTTCTGGTCAATATCTTGTTTTTGCCTGCCATATAAACTTCTCTCTATCTGGGTCCTTTCTATTCAGAAATAGTCATTAACTCATCCTACAGTTGGCTTACAGGAATTGGCTCTTCTATTAACCTCCCCTTTATTCTCTCCTCCTTTTATATTTTATATCCTTCTCCACACCAGGAGAAAAACCTAAAAACCTAGTTTTCATTACTGATTTCCAATCATTTGAATAATAATCTACATTTAAATTTTATTTTTTTCTAAGATTTTATTTATTTATTTGTCAGAGAGAGAGAGGGCGAGCGAGCAGAGGCAGACAGAGCAGCAGGCAGAGGCAGAGGGAGAAGCAGGCTCCCTGCCGAGCAAGGAGCCCGATGTGGGACTTGATCCCAGGACGCTGGGATCATGACCTGAGCCGAAGGCAGCTGCTTAACCAACTGAGCCACCCAGGCGTCCCTACATTAAAATTTTAAAAAGAAAGTTTTATCTCCACATCTTCTTCTTTGCCACCCTCCGCCCCTCCCCCAACATAATTTGCCAGTCTGAAGATACATTTCATTCTACCGATAAGCCTGTAAAACATTGGAACATCTTTATGGATGCCAATCTATTAAACCATCTTTACGTTCCTGGAAATGAACAATTAATCCCATCAAATAAAGTCTGATGCCAATACTAAGCTCATAACTGTACAAATTAAATTTCTTTATATAACGTGCAACTTACTGGGGCCATCCCTTATACAGCAATTCCTTCCATTCTCTATTTTATCCTGGACACCATTACAGGAATGAGTCCAACAAGTCAAAATGAATTCAGGGACCCTTCTTCCAAACAATGCATGCATGAGATTAATGAGATTTTGGAAATATAAGTGTTAACTGCAGATCATCAAATCACACTGCATACAGATTACTAAGCAAGTACTATACGTTTTCAGTTAATTACAAGCATAAAACAGAAGTGTTGTTTTGCTTTTCACCATCAGTCCTCCCCTATTAGAAAGATGATACAAGTCAAAAAATCCTAATTTGTTAGATCAGGAGATCATCCCTAGATCACTGGTTTTCAGCCACTTTTGAACCAAACCGACTCCCTGAGAAGGCCCCTCCCTGTACCCTTAAAATCTACAATCTGGGGGCGCCTGGGTGGCTCAGTCATTAAGCGTCTGCCTTCGGCTCAGGTCATGATCCCAGGGTCCTGGGATTGAGCCCCGCGTCCAGCTCCCTGCTCGGTGGGAAGCCTGTTTCTGACTTTCCCACTCCTCCTGCCTGTGTTCCCTCTCTCACTGTGTCTCTCCCTATAAAATAAATAAAATCTTTAAAAAAAAAAATCTACAATCTGAAAGCCACTTAATACAGTTTCCCCACTTTGCTTACTAGAAAGGAACTGATTCCATGCCTTGCCCAAGGACAACCACATGGTTAATTTAGAGGCAGAGCATGTGTGTTCCCTTCTCCAACTCTCTATTCCTCCCCATTTCTCCCTTTCCCTGCCCCTCACTTTCCCTTTCCTTTTACCCCCTCCTATCCCTCTGCTTTGGTGATGGGTTCATTTGACTAGGGCCATGTTTCATGTCCTCTTGTTGTATTGGCTTCATGTCCTTGATCCCTTCAGTCTCCACCCTTTACTTCCCAGATAAAGAGCCCATCACTCAAGGTCATATCCTCATGCATATAGGATTCCCAGAAGCCTTTCTGCTTTTACTTCACTTATTAGATTGTAAGAACAATTATTTTTCACCTTCATGGTTTCTAATGAAAAAAGACTGCTTTCCTGGGGCAATATCTCTGGAAAGACTCCAGGACAACAAGAAAACTTATTTTGACAGTGTATTTTGCTTATATCCCTCTCCTCCTCCACCACTTTTAAATATTTGTCTGAAAGCTATAAAAAAAACACAAAGTGACAATACTTCAGTTGATGCTATTTACACTTCTAAGTACTCCTAGTCTCAATATGTTTGGCTGTTTTTAGAAACAAGGATTGTCCCATCTGCCTAAGCAGCCATCTCCTGGGCTCACTCATTATTAATGCAGAAATTGCCCAAGATTTCCTGCCTAAGATTTGGTGAGATTGACCTGTGGGTTCCGTATACTGAACCCATAACATCAACCAGTATATGAGCCTTCATTACTCCACTGTGTGATGAAATCTTTTTACTTCCCTATTAGAATGATCATAATCACAACAGCAATCAGAGATCTTCTACCCACATGGTTTATTTAACTGCATGTCAATCAGAATTTGTATTGGGCTAGATGTTCTTCCTCCTCTTTTCAGACAAGGTGAGTTTATTGTTGACATTATGGCACCTTCTGCTTTGGGAAATGAATGTGATACTACATAAGGACTAGACCAATTTGTAGACAGCAGCTTTGCTGACAATCTTATACTCAAGAAATTGGAAGTGATAAGGACCACACCAAGGTTTGGAAAATATTAATGCACGTGAAGATATAATACACTTCAGAATCTTTAGTTTTCAGAACAAAATGAAAACACAAACTCAATCTATTGTCATCTTCAACAAACACCTTAAAATATGGTACCTGCCAGGAAGGATAGCGACAGCTACTACAAAAATTAAAAGCCTTAAGTCAAGAAGAGAATTGCCTGTATACAGCACTGTCCAAAGATCTGTTAATTGTTAATTTTTTGATACCACTACTCAAATGCTTCAGCATAAAAACAGCAACATACTCTATGGGTATTCTGTCTTTTTACCCTAATTAACAAATTATGGTAAGGATCTACACCCTGGATACATAGAGCTATGATAACATTTTATCCTAGATTAACACAAAACTATAAATCCTCAGTCACCATTAACAAGAACTCACTAAGAGTACATTCTTGCAATTTTCTCTGTATCTTTCAACTACTGACTGAGCACCTACCATGTACCTGTCACTGAAAGTGCTGAGGACAGAACAGAGAACAGAACAGCAAAACTCTCTGCCATCATAAATTTAAAAATAAAAATTGTTTTTTATTTGTAGAGTTGCAGTTATTCTTTTCTTCAGTCTCCAGTTGAGTTCATAGGTGTTCAGAATGGTTTGATAGCTCTCTAGATGAATTCCTGGGACCAGACAAAATTAAGGTCTCCCACTCCTCCTCCATCTTGGACTTTCCCCTCAAGAATTGTTTTTTAAAGCTAGCGCACTTATTGCTCTAAAGTCATAGTTACAAGTAACTACCAGAACTGGTTTTACGGCCACTTAATGTGACAACTCACCTCAGTGGATGTTCTTCTGAAAGCCAACCCAACAGTAAAGCCCTTGGTCTATCTTCCTATTTTTCTCTATCTCCCCACCCGACTCTCAAAAATAAGGTTCAGGAGGGCAAAGACTGCCTCTGCCTTCCTCACCTCACCTTGGCAGCATCTACTTGGGTTCCTGCCACACAGTTGATGCTTAGTAAGTAGTATTGACTGATTGAAAGTGAGGAAAGAAATCCGATCAAACTAAATCGGACTAATATGTGAATTAATGTTAGCTCTTTAAGTTCCATACCTATCACACTTTGAAAGGACCAAATTTTTATACTTAAATAAAATCAACCTCTTAGGGAAAGAGGGACCCAGGATTTGGTGAGCCAGATAGGTCACATTCATATTCCCAAGATCAGCTATACACCTGGTTTCAGTCTTTTCTGAATCCATAGAATTCTAAAAGACCTCAATTTTTTTCACAGCGGCTTCCTTCCCAGGGCTCCAGCAGCAGATAAGACATGTATATATATTTAGATGATAAATTTGTGGGCAGGGATTGCCTAATTTACCCTCGTCCATTTATGTGTAACAATAACATTGTGAAACTACTGTCTCATCCATCCATCAAACTTCTATTATCTGAAGTGTAATTGTTATTTCACTAAGGGATCACAAAGACGGTACCTGTTTTATATGCTGCTGCTTCAACAGTTTGAGATATGCATCCAAATTGAGATTTTTTGTTTCAGAGGGAAAGGGAAAAGATGGGGAAGCAACCATATTTACTGAAATGTCTCTCAGTCAGACACTTTGCTACATATTCTACTTACATTTTAAAGTTCATAATCAAACCTATTTATTTGGGAATTCACTCAATCATTCATTCAATACATGTTTATGGAATATCAGTGATATATTGTGGACTGGAGATAAAACAATGAGCAAGATGATGTAGGGGGAATGTACACAGTAGAATGATACCTGTAAAGGCAGTATCATTAACCCCATGTTTCAGATAAGAAAACAAGTCACAAAGAGCTTACAAAAATGTGTCCAAGTCATACAAGTTTCAAGGCACTGTAAGTTTCAGAAACAGAATCAAACTACCCAAACTATCTCTGACTTGACTGTAAAACTCTACCTTTTTGATACCAGGCTCCTTCCCCTTCATTTAGCCATTTTTATCCAAACTATAATCCTCAGACAGCAGCACCAGTGGCCCCTAGAAGCTTCTGAAAAACACGAACTCTCCAGCCTCTACCCCCATCAGACTTACTGAATCCTAATCTGCGTATTTAACAATGCTCAAGGGATTGTGTGTACATTAAAATCTGCACAGGTCTAGGTCAAGAAGCTCTTAATGAAGTAAAAAGAGTAAGAGAAAGAATTAAAACATTTTCCTACAATGATACCAAAAGGGTTGTAATTCCACCAGTGTGGTTGGCATCTTGAGATAAAATATGCAGGCTGAGTCTGCAAATTTATAACCTAACTGTAAATAGCTCATGCACTTACACTCAAAGAGAAGCACAAGAGACGCAAGGTTGCACTGAGACCTCCAGAACATATACCAACTCCTAGAAAGCATTGATTTTAATCCACTGGTTTGCTGAATCTTGAGGATATGCCAGACTTATACCACTCCTATCCTTGTTCAGTAAATCCTCTTAATGAGAGTACCTTTATATTCCCCCTAAATTGCCAAGCTAACCTATATTTTCAAGACACAAGTTAACTACTACTGCTCATCAAATTTTTGAAATCCTGTTACAACTGAAGAAAGGTCACTTGTTGAAAGCAAAGGCTTTTAAAAATGTCAGGCATGTGCAAAACCTCTGTAGGATATCCTTGACCGATATCCTCTCTCCACCTCACTCCTCAGGACCAGACCCACTAGACACTGGTTCTGCTTCGTATATTACTCCTAAATTCTCAGTTTTAATTGTGACAGATGCCTCCAGCTCTCTGAGTGACTGAGATCTGTACCCATATGTGATCTTTCCCCATCATTCTGTAATGTTTTAGTACCTTTCTGTGTTCACTTATAACCTTGTATCTAAGAACGGCTAACCAACCAACCAACAAGAAAACCCTTTTGAATATTCTCTGGATTTTGGTCCTAAGACATAGCTGCCTCCAATTCAATGTCAGAAGTCATCAATAAATTCTAAATCACCAAATCTAATAACCGCTGTGGGCAGGTTACAGTATTTTAAAGTACTATTCTCCCCCATGGAATTCCTTCCTCAGAATCCCCAGGGCTCTCTTCCAGAATGTGACTGGGTCACTCTGGTGGAAACAAAGATCACAAAAATACTTCACCACAACTTCAAAAGCCACTCTTCAAAATGTCCAAACCATCTGCACAAACAAGCAGAAAAAGAGGAAAGAGAGGAGCTGTGTAACCAGGAAGGTGAGAGACCTGAAACCAGCATCCCCTCTAAAGCAAGTACCATCTATGGCCAGAAGCTGGGAGTGTGGAGTGCCATCATCTAGACATATTTTCACTGATGCCACTGAGGAAAATCAACTCACAGTGGGCAACAGAGTACCTGCTAATGCCCACTCAGGGATGACATTTGTCTATGTCCTATAACTCTTCTGACCCCATGTGTCCCACTCCACATAGACAATCTCTTGGCTTACAATAAGGATGCTCATCAACCCCTGGCAGTAAGGAATTCTTGAACACCGGGAGGAGGAGGTGGGAGCATGGGGAGAAAATCCCCACACCTGATCAGGTAGGACTAGCTAAAACCAGTTCAAAACCCCTTCTTCAACCAGGACAATGTTGGAATTTGTAACCAGTGTTATTTTCTCAGATTGGCTACTCCTAAAATGTCTGACACTTCCTTCTAAAGCACTGGCTGCATCTGCTTCTTCTCATCGCCTACACAATTCCCAAGGCCTGCCTCCTGCCAGGCCCCCTCTCCTCACACCCTCCCTTCACCAACAGAGCACTATTCCTCCAAATCCTACAGTTCTTGGTCTTCCATTCCAAAGTCTCTCTTCCAATTTTTTGTTTTGGGGGTTTTGTTTTGTTTTGTTTTTTAATGTGTGTGTTTCTACAGTGGTATTTGACTGATTTTAAGGTGAAATTTGAACATTTTAGTCTACAGATCAAAAGGACCAAGCAAGTAGATGGATAAACAAAATGAATCCTATGCTGAAGAAGCTTACATTTTGAGAACAGACCTCAATTGTACCAGCCACATGTAAAATTTAAACAGGCTGAGACTACGATGGTCAGACGATTGGAAAATTGGAGTAATTAACTGGGTAATGTAGTAAATGAAATAAATTCCAACAACTGAAGTGGGGGAAAGCTTTTTTCTTTCTTTTTTTTTTTTTTTTAAACTAAAGGCACTGAGGTTGCCAGTCTACATTGATCAAATTGACAAGAAAATTGCTCAATTCTCTATTTCCCATTTCCTGGTAAACACAGTGAAAGACATCCAGATGACTGAACAATTTCATAAAGTGACTAAAGTATATACATTATCATCAGACCTTAATACAATTTACATTTGTGCAAATGCCTTGCACATAGTATCAGGGAGAGATGACTGTGTTTGCATAATGACCTCTGCCAAAGGTGCCCTGTAGACAGCTTTTCAAGCGTGAAAAGAGAAACACTACACCTCTCTCTCAGCAGCTGAAGCTGGCTTAGGCCCTCCTTGGGGATTTTCTGGGTGCAGTAGACAGAGCTAGTTCTTTAAAAAGCAGCCTCACATCTCCTTAAGGCAATATTCCTAAATTTTCTCCATATCAAAACAGATATTTGGTGATCATCTAGACCAGAGATCAGCAAACTTGTTCTGTAAAGAGGAAGATAGTAAATACTTTAAGATCTGTGGGCCATACAGCCTCTGTTTCATGAACTCAGTTCCAGCACCGTAGTATGAAAGTAGCCACAGACAATACATAATTGAGGGGTCATGCTATAGATATGAATTTATCCCACCTAAATGCAAGTATAATTTGTATCTTGATGTGTGTGCTAGAACAGAAACATTTTTCCTTGCTCCAAAGCATCAGTATATATTATATATTATTACTATTTAATAATATATTATTAATAATATTAGTTATATATATATAGAGATTATTCTGCTAAAATGTGTAGATAGATAAAAAGCTTCTTGAATTTTTAAGCCATGCTACATTTATTAATATTCAAATACAGACAGTATTTTCACAAAGGAATGTTTTCGTTTTTGTCATTTCCTTCTCTCTGAGGCATTGGGTGGAAAACCACTGGTTCACCATGATCCATCTTTCCACTCATTGAGCATACAGTAGACTCTACTTTCTTAGTCTCCTGTAGCCAGTTACCAAATAGAAGAAAGCTTCCCTGGGGTCTCCTGGACCCCCACACCAGGCCAACTTCATAGGCATTTGATCTATACAATCACAAAGGAACCTACGCTCTGTGTTTGGTTCAGTGTTCTGCCATCACTATTTTGAAATGCTGAATAGTTTTTGGAAAAGGGGTCCAATACTTCCAGTTTCCCCCAGGTTTCACAAGTTTATACCTAGTCCTGCCCACAGAGCTGACATTGCATGACTCCATATGAAGCCCCTGAGATTTTGAAGTTGTTTGCTTCTACATCGCAAACCTACCCTATCCTAACATAACGATTAGATGACACCCTTCAAGCCCTAGTGAGTGAAGCTCTACCCCCACTGTTTCCCTAAATGCACCTTCTCCCCTCTGAGACAGGTGAGTTCACTAGGCTATACCCCCACCCAGTACTATTACCAACTCCAGCATAACACTGACACGATTTATTGTCATTATCTCCTAACCTGTCTGTCTTCCCATGGTGGGCACTCTGGATTTCCTCCATACACATTCCAACACTTCTAGAGTAACTTCCTACGTAGCAGAAACTGGAAAGATAAAAACTACATTTCCCAGAGTTCTTTGCAGGTGAGATAACAGATGTGGCCTAGGTGTTGCCAATTAGATATACCCTTGAAAGATTTGGAATGAAAAGAAGGCAATGCAAGATCCCTGAATAGTCCTGTAGTTATAGAGAAACTGAGTATCTCAAAGGTCCTGGTAGATTTTTGCATGTGCACTTGAGGGAATGGGATCTTCCTGCAAGCATGGATTTCTTCTAGGGCAGCAATGGCAGAGGCTCGTGCCCACTATTGTGAAGTAGAAGCAGGGGGGCGTCCCCTAGAGCAAGGCTGTGGGTGGGTACTTCTCCTGGCAGCTCTCATTCTTGGTGATGTGACATCAAAAACGGATTCCCAGGGCTTTCCAAAGACTTTTGTCAGATACCTAATGCCCTCAAATAAATGTGGGGTTTTTTTTGTGGGGGGTGGTTCCCCTTTAGAGTGGACTCCATTGCCCACAACATGAACTTATTCTTTTCCCCCCACTAGAGTAAGTCTTTGAGGACACAGACTGAATTGTATATATTTTCAAAATCATCTCTTCACCTAGGACTAGCTTCATGTTCTGATACATAATAATGGTTCAGTAAACATTTTAGAAAAAAATGCAGACAGGCACACAGAAAGGAAGGAGGAAAGGAAAAGAATCAGTTTCCAAACATTCACAGAATTGGAACACAAGCCTGTCGATAAATGGCCCTCATATTTTAAGCATATTATAAATGTAATACATTGCTCTGATACACAGGACTTCAAACAGTCTTGTAGTTAGAGAAAAAGTGAGCATCTCAAAGGTCCTGGTGGATTGATCCTTCCATGTCCTACAATGGTCTAAAGGTAAACATGAGCATTTGCTGTATTTCTATAAAGTATTCATTTTTAACAAGCTCTTTGTTTTCAATTCACTTCCCTGATAATAAAATTCTTAAAAAATGAAAATTATACAAATATTAAAAAACCTGTGCTTTTCCAGAATTTGAAAGCCAGATTTTCATGAGGCACAGATGTATCACATTACCCGCAGTGAGGTAAGCTACAGTGCCAGTCAGGGAAAGAAAATTTGTCAATGTGATTCCACTTGAAGCCTCTCCCTTCCCCTGGGGCTCCTAAGAAGTTTGCTCACAGGCCGCATGGCAGCTTCTTGGGCAGTAGCAACACCTTGAGCTGCCCCATATTCTTCAAAAATCTGCAGTCAACACATTCAGCAAATAAGAAAAAGAGTTTGTGCTGCTCAGGCAAACACAGTCTTTGCTTTTCTGTATGTTCTCTTCAGTGTGGAATGTACTACTACTTTATATAGTATCAACTTCTTATTTGTAATTGTACATTCACTGGAAAGTAGGTCAAGACACACTAGAGCTTTCCCATTTCCCAAATACTATATATGCCATGCATGAAAGTTGAGACTTATCAGGGTTGAAGTACAGGAAAGGGGGGCGGGTGGTGAAACAAGGAGAAGATATGAAGAAATGCAATATATTTCCCTCTAAGCCCCTTCATAAATCTTCATCTTCTTTCCAACAAGCTCTAGGAAAATCACAGTTTCACTCCAGGATAGGGATGCTCATTACCCAAGTTCAAAACCTATGAAAAATTACAGTGGAAAAATCATTCACAATTGATTTATGGTTAAATTGAAAGAAGTGGAAGTGTTGGACCAATCACCTGCTTTTTAAATATCTTTCAATCTCAACCCCACTCTAAAGCTTGGCTCCAATCTGCTTCTATAATTAAAGTACCAAAACACGAAGCATTAATATCGCCAACACACCATTAATCATTCCAGCTACCTCATGATGGAGGCCGCAGCCATGGACGAGAGGCAGGGTTGAACAAATAAAATAGCCATTGATCTCTATTTGAAGACTAGAGCAAGACCATTCACTCCATGTGTGTTTGTTGGTGTCTATCATGCTGGAATTGCTGTGTAGACTATCAATAACAAGACCATTTCACTTTAACAGCCTCAAACAGAGAAAGAAACTCTGCGTGCTACCTGGTAATAAGCAAACTAAGACTTCAGGTACCTACACTTGGTTAATACTTAGTCCTTAATAAGCAATTGAAGAGCAAACATCATCTCCTCCTATGACCTCAATATCAGGAGGAAAATTGATGTGTGTTTACTAAAGGAGTCCAAAACTGTCTACCGGATTCTCTTGAATCCTTCATGAATAGACATGGTTTGCTGTGGTTTGGTTTTTGAGAGCAGTAAAAACCTCAATAATATGAATTGGTCTGTGGGTAGACCTTCTAAGCCATAGGGGGGAAAGTAGTAATTAGATATGTTTTCCTTAAATAAGCGAGGTTACCCTCCTTTTATGGTTTGTTACAAATACCTTAAGATTAGGAGACAAGAGATGTGGAATCAACAATAGCTCACCTGCTTCAGAGGGAAAGATAAAACCACAGGCACCTTAATATCCTTATTTGTCCACTACATATCCCAGTACTTGCCCATCCTGATAATTTTGAAGATGGAAGGATATAACACTTTTATTTTATTTTTTTTAAGATTTTTTATTTATTTGACAGATGGAGATCACAAGTAGGCAGAGAAGCAGGCAGAGAGAGAGGAGGAGAGAGAGCAGACAGCCTGATGCGGGGCTCACTCCCAGGACCCTGGGATCATGACCCGAGCCAAAGGCAGAGGCCTTAACTCACTGAGCCACCCAGGCACCCGGATATAACACTTTTAAAGTAGCTTTGCAAAGTTGAGATCTCTATGCAAAGGTAAACGTCTAGTAAGACAAGAGAAATAAAGTTAGATTCCTTTAAAAGACCTGTATTAATTAATAGGTAAGGATGACTCCTTCTTAGCACATTACTAGTTTATAAATGGATGCTCAGATACCACTTGAAAAGTCTCTTAACACAGAACAACCAACTGTTCTAACTTGCCACAACTGACTAGCTTATCATGTACTCTCCATATATAATTGTTGCAATAATCCCCATGTTCAGATCACATGTGAAGTAGGAGCACTGCAGTGTGCCTAATCAGCCCATGGTCACCCCAATGCCAAATCAACACCTGCATTCTCCTATAGATAAATCCTGAAGAGAAGTACAAGTGGTCCCTTAAAGGGTACCTGGGTGGTACAGTCGGCTAAGCATCAGACTCTTGGTTTCAGCTCAAGTCATGATCTCAGGGTCCTGAGATCGAAATCCAGATGAAGCTCCGTGTGCTCTGTGGGGAGTCTGCCTGGAATTCTCTCTTCCTTCTGCCCACCCCCCACTCATGGGCATGAAATCTCTCACTCTCACATAAATACTATAAAAAAAAAAAAAAAAGTACATGTAGTCCCTTAAAATTACTCATCGTAAGACCCTTAGAATTCTCCTCTTCATGCATGGGTAGTAGAGCAGATTGAGTAACAGCCTCTCTCTGAATCTCTCACTATCCTCCTCGTGATGAGTAAGGACAGAACAGAGCTACTAGTATAGAAACAGAGTCTGCTTCTGGTTCTGATATTCTAGGTACCCACATGCTACTGACCCTGTGGCTAACCTGACAAAGATCTTCTAGAACTCCTTTAAATATTTTCTAGAACAGTAGTGCCCAATAAACTTGATATGATGAAGTTTATTGGATCGAGAGATCTAATATGGGAGCCACGAGCCACCTGGGGTGGCAGGGGCTGGCAGGCAGCCTGAGCTTACAGTGTGGAAGCGAGGTCAGGTGTTCACCTCACGCTTCTCCCTCCCTGGGGAGTGCACCTCTCTCAGCACTGCCCTGCCCTGCGCTGCCCGAAAAAGGTAGCAGGAGTAAGGTAAAACTGCCCTTCCTACTCTCTCCATCGAGTCTTGTCTTAGTTCCATGCTCCACCCAGGTACTATAATCTTTCACCTGGATTCCTTAGCCCTTGTGAAGATTTTTTCATGTGCAGATAGTTGTTCAAATGAATATCTCTGTGAGGAGAAAGCAGTGAAAACTCATAATTCCACCATCTTTCAGACATCACTCTCCAAGATGTGAAACACTTGAAATGTGATTAGTATGACCAAGGATCTCTTTTTAATTTAAACTTAAATAACCATATGTGGCTAATGGCCATGATATTAGCCACTGCAGCCTTAGAGGGTTTTCCCAACGCAATTCCAGTGTTACCATTCTCCTTGTGTGACCTCAAAAGTTTCTCAATCTGTAGGAACCTCTTCTGTAAACTGGTGGATTTAAGAGCACCCACCATGGAAGATTCTGGTGAGAATTTAAGATAATATACTAACTACCTGGAGTTGACACTCAGGCTATTATCACCCACCATTCTCTACTTAACTTATTCCTGTATCACCATTGAGCATCATCTCCTCCAGAAATCTTTATCGGGTCTTAACATTTGGCCTAAAGCCTCTTCCTAAGAGATCCTAAGGAACAGGCATCTCCTTCATGTAATTGTCTATATTTTCTCACTAAACCTCCGGCTGCCGATTTATCATCCTATCCTAACCATTAATGCCTAGAACACAGCAACCCAAAGTTACACTTGAAAGCTCCTATAACAATGTCCAATGTATCCCCATGTTCTAAACATTCTGATTTATTCCTTCTATGCTTGTGGATGCCTTGCCATTTAATAGATGAGAAATGACTGTCTAGGACCCATTATCTATAATCTCATCACAGAAACTAAATCTGGTTATATATGAGAGTCAAATAACTCACTAAAAAGGGATTCATAGTGAAAGTACCCCAAGAAGATCTGCCAGGACTCCTACCATGTCAAAGAGTAGCTAAGAGTACTGTTCCGGGTTCTCCTGCTCAGCCCTCTGAAGAGCAGCAGGCCCAGTCAACAAGGCAATGGTCCTTCACTCCTCAGATCCAGAAGGCACCAGACCCTCAATCCAATCTACTATGATATCCAATGAACTACAGTGACTGCAAGCTGGCTGTCCTATATACTCATAAAATTAATGCTGACTGCACCTCCACAGAGAACATGGTGCTCTCCTGGTTCAGACAGAAAACAAACCATAAAGCTAAACACAGAACCATGTGCAGGTTGTTAACCACAGAGTTTGGATCAGACATCTGCTCCTTTTTCACTCTTTAGAAATAAAACTGGACTTGGAAGAAATAAATTAACTAATAAATTAACTGAAAGGACGGCCATTCTGATGCCTTAGTATAAAACCCACCTCATTATTTCATATAATAATAGAGGACTATTATTATAGTGAATCTATGTAAGACTCAGTTTCCACATCTGTACAATGGCAGTTACAGTACCTGTCATGCAAATTTGTGGTAAGCAGTAAAAATAATGCATTAAATGTCCGAAGGAGGGACTGAGGCTCTTATCATTCAGTCTTCTATGCCCACTTAATTCCTATATCACTTCTTCAAGTGATCTCAAAACTTGGAAAAGGATCCTGTGAGGATCCAAGACACCTGCATTTTCTCTATTTAAATATTGGTTTTGGAGTGCCTGAGAGGCTCAGTCAGTTGAGTGTCCAGCTCTTGGTTTCAGCTCAGGGTATGATCTCAGGGGCCTGGGACTGAGCCCCACATCAGGCTCCAGGCACAGCAGGGAGTCTGTTTAAGATTCTCTCTCCCTCTCCCTCTGCCCCTCCCCCAGCTTGCATATGCTCTCTCTCTCAAATAAATCAATACATATAAAATATAATATAATATATATTTAAATATTTATATATTCCTCTCACTAGACCTTGGCTATTTACCATTATCCCAAGCATCAATATCTAGAGCACAAGAGGAATTCACCATGTATTTAAAGAATGAGTGAGTGAGTCAATGAAGGAATGAAAGCATATGCCTTAGCCAACAATAGAACACATGTGGGAGGGACGCCTGGGTGGCTCAGTTGGTTAAGCAGCTGCCTTCGGCTCAGGTCATGATCCCAGCGTCCTGGGATTGAGTCCCACATCGGGCTCCTTGCTCGGCAGGGAGCCTGCTTCTCCCTCTGCCTCTGCCTGCCTCTCTGTCTGCCTGTGCTCTCTCTCTCTCTCTCTCTAACTAATAAATAAATAAAAATCTAAAAAAAAAAAAAAAAGAACACATGTGGGAATGATATTTTCCACTGGTTAGAGTTCATATCCCTTTCCCCCTCAGAATCAGAATTACCTGGTGTGGTAGGCAAAACAATGGTCCCTCAGAGTTGTCCACATCATAATCCCCAGAACATATGAATATATTAGGTTACATAGCAAAAAGGTATGAAGATTGCAGAAGGATATAAGGTTGCTATCATCTGACCTTAAAATTGGGAGATTATCCTGGATTATCTGGATGGGCCCAACATAATCACAGGAATCCTTAAGAGGAGAAAATGGTACTAAGTCAGAGGTAAACAGAATTGCAGAAGAAGGTTGTGTGATGCTGTTGCTGGCCTTGAAAAGGAAGGAAGGAGGCCATGATCCAAAGAATGAGGGTGGCCTTTAGAGTCTAGAAGAAAGAAGAAACTAGGAATACAGTCTCCCCTAGAGCCTCTAGCAGGAGCATAGCCTTGCTAATATTCTGATTTTTAACTCAGTGAGACCTGTGTCAAGCTTCTAACCTACAACAGTTTAATAAAATGTTGTTTAAGCCATTAAATTTGTGGTGATTTGTTATAGCACCAAAAGAAAAAAATCCACTTGGATAATTTTAAAAAATATTAATACCTGAATCCCACTCCAGAATTCAGATTCAGTTAATCTGGGATGTTGCCAAGGCACTGGACTTTTTTAAAGTGCAGGTAAGTCAAATATGAAGCAAAGCTTCACAATCATTTAATTGTCCACTAGTATTTAGATATATTCTCTCTCTCTCTCTCTCTCTCTCTCTCACACACACACACACACACACACATAAACACACACCTGCCTCTCCCTCCAAAAAAATCAGCCAAGAACCATGCTCAGCTTGAGATAAAGCATGGGTTGAGCAAATAACAATATTCCTTGATTTTTTTAAATAGAAATGTGATGTTCCTGAATAGTGTTTCATTTGACCATTAAACAATCCTGTTAGGTCAATAGGAAAGATAGCACAATCTAATTCATACCGGAAAGAAATACAAGGTTAATTGCAGAGGTATTTAGTGGATTCTCCAAAACTGGGAGTTAAATCAGTAAGGAGCCCACAATGAAACCACCCCATGGCCAGGATCTTAAAAATGGAAATGCCTAGGACACTTGAAATTAAGAATTTCCCCTATGGAAACTACCACGGGTATCACACTCAGGAATAACCAAACTGGGAAACAAATGATATGAATAAAATTTATTCATATCATATTTTCACAGTCTTGACTTTGAGACTGTGTCTCTCTTGCCTTTGGCTCAATTTAGTAATGTATTTCTGAATCAGCTCATGAGTAGTCCATGGAATTTAATCTTATCACCTAGATCAGGTGTTAGCAAACCACAGCCCACAAGCCAAATCTGCTCAAGCCAAATCTGCTCCTGTTTTTTTAAATAAAGTTTTATTGGGACACCACCATGATTAACTGTTTGTATATTTCTAGGACTGCTTCCTTGCTACAAAGACAGAACTAGTTGTGACAGAGACCATATGGTCCACAGTGCTGAAAATATTTTTACCATATGGCTCTTTACAAAAAAACTTTGCCAACCATTGACCCACATCAACTATGGATCCTTGACTTTCCCATAGCCACCACTGTTATTCTTTAGCCTGTTAACTTCATAAGGACAATTTAAAGAGCCTGGTAGAGGTACCCAACAATAACAGTTTGCAGGTATAGATAGAAACACCTAATTTTTTAATAATAACTTTAATTTAACCAATGATTTAGTTCAGAGAAACTCAATATACTTTGAACATTATCTCATTTTTTCTGACACTTTTTATTAGAAAAAAATTGGGATAACCAATACATTAAAGACATCACTTAAATCGTTTAAGATATCATCAGTTCCTTTTTGCTCTCTCCCACTGTCAGTGTTTCGAGGATTAATTGCTCATTTGTGCATAGTACTGTACAATGCAATTAAGAAAGACATGGTATTTGCCTTCTGGGAGCTTACACAATCTGACACAGGCAAGGATGGCAGAGAAAGAGTGCTCCTTAGGGGGTGCACTACACAAATCCCGTAAAACAAACAAATAACCATTAATGTAATGTAATCACAAAAGGTGAGTCCAGATTTTAATGGGAAGGCAAATAAACAAGTGCTCATGAAAGTAACCAACTCTTCTAACAAACTCTTCTAATTATTTAATGGAAGCTTTCCTGGAGATGAAGTTGTAGATAAAGTGATTAAGGTGACCTGAGAAACAATTCTAGGCATATGGCTTAATTATACTTAAAGGGGCTAATTAGATGTAAGTGTTGGTACAGCAATTTACCCAGGAAAACTAAGGAAAGTAAAAAGCATTCTAACATGATCCAATGTTTAAAGAGAAGACAAGGCTGTACACTTAGGATGGCAGAAATGGAGCATAAGCACCCCCTGTGTCCTCACCCACTCCCATGGCAGGCATCACTAACTGATCACAGCATTCTTCCCAGCTAGACACAGACACAGCCTTCTATGTCCTTTATGTCACAGCACTCTGAGTGGCTGCAACACTGAAAAGTGATGAGAAGTGGCCCTTAAATTAAAAAGGAATGATACCACTTCTTTAAGTCTGTATTCATTGGACAATGAGAGATGAATAACCAGTTGCCTTGATCTGCACCTCTTCCCCCCCAAATTTGAAAAGGATAAGTGAGAATCTATACAGTGTTCTTAGATATCACTTTTTTAAAAAAAAAACAGCAACATTGGAATTTGGGGTCTTTAGAGGAAAAATCTAATCAGAGTGAAACCTAGTGCTATGAAAAGAGAAAGGAATTCGATGCCCAAGAGTGAGCAGAGGTAATCTCAAATTACTGAGCACATAGCAGATATTGTGGGATGTGGCCAGATCTTTTCAGGACAGAGGCACTCAATTCCTCAGCTGTCAGAAGTGCTGCCTACTCTGTAACTCACAGCTGTATCCCTCTCCAGCAGCTGCCCTCCATCAAAGGCAATTGCATACTCAAGGTAACACCATGCCCCTTTTGATAATTCTGAAGGGTCATCCTAATTTCAGTCTCCCTTTGGGTTTGGTTGAGGCTTCGGCTGCAATTGCGTTGCAGTTCAACTTTTCCTTCTGCTGATCCTGCCACCTTCACTTCCTTACAAATGTGGCTCCAGAGACCACTGCCCCAAAACATCCTTGGCATGTAACTCTCCACCTCAGAGTCTGTTTCTAGGGAAACCACGTGAGACAGAGCACTTTCTAAATGGGGAAAACACTTAGGTACTTTTTTAAAGGTCTCGCAACAATTCAAGGAGTTCACTGTTATGATAACCATTTGAAAGATGGCTGAAGCTCTAAAGTTATGTCACATGCTTTAAGTGCTAGAGCCAGGAGTTGAACACCCAGCTAGGTGCTACACTGTTCAGATCCAACACTGGTTGACAGGGCCACAACAAGAACTCTAAATATTTGGGTGAGCTGATGAGACCAGAGGGGTAAAGACTGCAAATGTCAGAGAAGGCACTAGGCTAAAGTCAAGAAAGGACAAAAGTTTGAGCCAACAGTGGAAATGGGTAGAAACTCGAAGCAAGAGTAATTTGGAGACAGGAAATGTTGGCCTTGAATCTCAATTATGCTCTTTATCCATGCATAATCCCAAGCATTTGTTTGTATACAAAAAAATAATAATGACAATGATAATAGCTACTGTTGATGGGAAAGCAGCTTCTAGGTAGATACTGTGCAATGTTTTTCATATACAACCCACATACATATAATACATGTTTTACATACATGCTACCTATATATTTACATATATGACCCATTTAAAAATCCCCAGCATTGCTGTGGGCAAGTATCATGAGCACATGTTTGCAGATGAGTACTACAGAAGATTAAAGTGACTTGTTCATGGTCATGCAGCTGAGTGCAAAATTCAGTATTCAAACCAGGGTCTAAGTTCATGCTACTTCCCTTACATTACAAAAAGTGAGTCCTGGGGTGCCTGGGTGGCTCAGTGGGTTAAAGCCTCTGCCTTCAGTTTGGGTCATGATCCTAGGGTCCTGGGATTGAGCCCCACATCGGGCTCTCTGCTCAGCGGGGAGTCTGCTTCTTTCTCTCTCTCTGCTTGCCTCTCTGCCTACTTGTGATCTCTGTCTGTCAAGTAAATAAATAAAATCTTAAAAAAAAAAAGTGAGTCCTAATGGAATTTTATGAATCTGATATAATAATAGTAGCTAATGTAGACTGATCATTTTCTATCAACTAGATATTTTCTATCTCTTAAATATTTCCAACACCCCTATGGGATAGGTACTGTTATTATCTTCATTTTACAAAAGACAAAAGAGACACAGAGAGGTAGAAAAAACCTGCTCACAGTCACATAGCTAGTAAGGACTGCCCTTGACTCCAAACATCTAACTCCAGTGTCCTGTGTGACACATCAGAAGCTGAGGTAATGGAGTGGGGGTTACAGACAGTCCCTTAAAATAAATAATGAGTCAAAACTTGCTCTTGAGTTTGTGACTTGAAATCTCAGAGATACACTGTGATGCAATCTACTGTGATGAAGAACCTAGAATTGTGGGGGTAGGGGGGAATCACAGAGCAAAGAAGATGAAGTACCTTCGTCCAGTTAACTTTGGGTAGATTAAAAAAAATATTTCATTAAACTTTTTTTTGAAGATTTTATTTTTTTAAAGTAATCTCTACACATAGCATGGAGCTCAAATTTTCAACTCTAAGATCAAGAGTCATTCTACCAACTGACCCAGCTAGGAGCCCCTGGAATTTTATTTTATTTTTAAAATTTTTTTAAAGATTATATTTATTTATTTGACACAGAGAGAAAGAGAACCTGCATGAGTGGGGTGGTGGGAGTCACAGTGGTAGAAGAAGAAGGAGACTCCCTGCTGAGCAGGGAGCCCCACTCAGGGCTCCATCCCAGGACACCAGGATCAGGACCTGAACCAAAGCTGGATGCTGAACCAACTGAACCACCCAGGCGCCTGGAATTTTATTTTTAAGTAGTGTTTTATAGCTTCAGGGCTTCTTCTATATCATTATACAAAGTACACAACTTAAGCAGGACTGGGTCAAGATGACCACTCAGGGGTGGCCAGGGACTGGGGTATCAGGTAAAAGTGAGCGGTAGCCAGACGCAGAGGAGATGGTCACAAGTAGAGAGACCCTGGAACAAAGGAGCCCACATCAAGGGGAATGAAATTGTAAAAAAAAAAAAACAAAACACTCTGGCTGGAGAGGGAGGAAGATACATAGAAGAGGACTGTGCCCTGGAACCCAGTACCCAGTGTGTCTGAAGGCAAAAAACAGCCTGGAACTTCCACTGACTTAATGGCCTTTCCATATATATTAAGAGGTAGTTCTCATTTTTTCCTTCAATCCAAAACAAATCTGTGGTTATTCCCGTCCCAAGCCTGACATCATCTCTGGCAACTTAGTCATTGAGGGGGGGAAAAAAAGCCTCCTTACCACCAGCCCCAGGGACCGTAACCAAGGCTTCCACATCACCATGCTTATTATGGGTCAACTCCTTCTAAACCCAATCCTGAACTGCTGGTGGAACCTTGCCCTACATAGCTCTTTGTGTGGCTCTAGGAAGTGTCTCCTGCACCAGAGAGACTCTCCTTGGGTGGCCCTCTCTGTATGGCCTCTGCTCTCTTCCTGATACTTAAGCAAAAAGAATGAGACAACATTTTCTTAGAGGCCCCTTCATCCTTTACTTTCTCTCAACTCAGCATTATGTAAGTCCATTCCTCTTCTTCCTCAGATATTGGTGATTCCTAGATTTTTAAATACTGTCCCCTTCTCTTCTTGCCCTCCTCCTGAAACCCATCAGAGTGGGGATCACCAGGCCCATGACTATCATCTGGAAAGAAGTGCCCTAAGAACTGCTGCTTCTTGTCCTTCCTCCATGCCAGCATCCATCTCCCCACCATCACTTTGCATTATTGCTCTGCAGCATGACCACCACCTCTAGACTCACAGACACTACCTCAATCCATCCAGTTTGCTTATAAAGGCAACAGATATCTCAGCTTTCCTCAATTCCTCAGAGAATGACCCCTGTCTCTCTCATTTACCATGAAACCCTGATACAAAGCAGTCTGAAGACTCAGTTCTCTCCAGCTTCGTGAAGACCCATGTCTCTTGGCTCCTATTCCACTGTCCTCTCTACCAAGGCCTTCTTCCACCTTCAGAGAAGGGTGATGGCAAATACTTTCATGCCCTTATCCATAATAATATGTTCTCTAAAGGGCAAATAGCTTGATCTGGCTCAGAAATGCCATTCAGTAAGATCTCTCCACACATATATTCAAGGCATAAAGTTGTATCAACTCATGTTGGCAAATAAACATGAGTGCCTTATAAATACAAGATATTGTCCCCCTGTGCTTTGTGAGTCAGGCATGATGGCCTAACCATTTCTTGGGTCTGGTTTTGAAAATGAAGTCACCAAGTGGTTAGAGGCACCTCTGGGTCTAGCTGCCTGTGGCCTAAGTGCCAAGAGAAAATCCAGGCACCTACTGAAACTGAATGGGCACCAGATGCCTGCCTGTCTGATACTACCCTGTGTGCTCACTGGGTGGTCCTGGCTACCTCAGTCCAGTTCCTGCAAAGGATCTGGCTCAGATGAAAAATAGGTCATAATGGGAGATAGGTCCTAAGGTCTCTGGCTTGATAGGATTAGTAGGGATCAATCCAGAGTCACTTTCCAGAACCACAATGTCGCAGAAGAAATTGCCAAATGATGAGCTTCCTACTGGAGTGGAAAAGGGGATGGGAGACCATAAAATCCAGAAGCTGAGGGTTGGGGAAGCTTCAGTGATAAAGTTATTCTATTTCCCAGAACACATGAGAAATACAGATGAGAGAAAGCAGCATAATGGATGAGCGACTCCCTACAGCCTCGCATAGCTTGTGTTAGACAAGGAACTGGGACAAAAGCAGGATCTGGGAACCAAATCAAACAAGGCCAGCTCCTCCTGCATTTTAAATCAACCAAGCGTTTAAGTTAATATCATCTAGGACACTGGGGCATTGTTGAATTTAAATAAAAATCAATGTGTTTTGCAGAACATTTTCCGTAAAATTATGAATCTGGAAGAACAATCAGTCATGGGGAAGACAATTAAAGAGACTGAGAAGTTTGTTGGCTCTAATCTCAACCACTGCAGAAGAAAAAAGAACACAGAAAATTCTTCTCATATTTAAAATTTAGGAGAGGCCAAAGGAACTAAACTTGCTTATCCTTTATAAAACAGTGCTCCAAGGTAGGCATGATAGATAACGCCATATAAATATTGGAAAGTAAACAATGCTGAAAAAACAAAGAACTACTTCTACCAATATTGGCTTTGAGACAAGAAAACGGCTGAAGCAGACAAAAGATTCTCTGTGCAAAGCCACTTGTCTTCCTGCCCCTTCACTAAAAAGCAAACAAGGCTTTAGAGTAACATGGACAGGTGTGCAACTTATCACCTGGCAAGTTAGGAAGCAGTGTGTGGCCTCCAACCAGCTTTACCCCCCTGACAAAGGCTAATGTTCCACTGGTAAGCAACTGTATTGGCATACCAGGCACCAAAGTGCTTATAAAAATGAAACAAAACAAAACTGCTACTTGGAAAATGGCTGCTGTACCTGAGTCCCTCATGGTGTCCCCAACCCCGACTGCCCTTAGACTCTCTTTTGGAAGTTTCTGTATCTCCCTATGATTCAGCATCTAAAATGTTAAAAAGCTGCCATACCAGGTAGTTCCCAGGCCCCTGCTTCAGGTTTAAGCCCTGATCATTAGACTGCTTGGTATCTATGCCTTAGTATCTATTGCATATTAAATATCATCTCTATCCTCTTTCCTTTCCTTGTGATGCACAGATTAGTGGATCATACGAAGTTACTTCTTCCCTAGGCAAAACCAGCAGCTCACCGTTCCTCAGATCAACCCAATGGAGATATGGTTTTCAAAGTATCATTCCAGATGGTTCCTTCCCTGCTCCCACCCCCAAGAATGCAATAAGCATCACCCTAAGAGTACAGAACCTCAGACTTAGCATCCTAATAACCTGGGTTCGAATGAAGCCCAGATCTCCCACGAGTTTTATGTCTGTGCTGCAGCCATGTCCCTGAGCTTCGAGGGTTTTTCCTTTTGGTTTTTGGGATTTTTTTACCTGCAGCACTGAATTACAGCCAAGGAGTGTGCAGGGTTTGGGCAGGAATAAAAATAATATGTAGAAAGTGTCAAGCACAGTGCTGGGCACCGGGCAGGCATTCAATAAAAGGTTCTGATATTATTACCACACTAAACAGGGTGTGAGATAGGCGATCTGGAGCTAATACTTACATCTATCTCTATACTCCAAATTATATTCCTTTCACTTCCCAAATTTTTTGTCTACTGACCCCTTATTTTTTTTCTAAACACTTACTTTATGTGACATCCATCAGCCCTCAAAGCCCGCATGGACAGTTGCTGCGCTGTTGGGAAACCAGGCACATCCAGCTAAGAGCTGATGCCTCCATGTCCCCTGCGTCCATGGTGTGACAACTCCAGGACCTCAGGGGCCCCATACTATGGGGCATCTATAACCACCTCCCCAAAGAGGAAAGATAGACTATAATATAATACTTGAGGCTGGTACTCAGTTGACTTTGGTCTCGGTGATCCTCCACTGAGACTCCTCTGAATCAAGATCTTTCTCTGAGAACTGGCAGCCAAACTCCAGCAAGATGTCCTTGCAGAATAAGTACTCGGTGCCTGTTGGGTCCTACCTGAGAGGCAAGCCTCCTGGCTACACATTCTTGGGCCCACTGCAATATGCGTTGCCTTCGGGGATGATGCTATGAAACTGTATTACAAGACCAGGACATGATGAGCCACTGATGATACACTGTTGTCTGGCCAAGCTCAGGACCAGCCTAATTTACAAGGAACTTTGACATACCATAAGCTGTTTGAGAGGCAGGCCCCGGGGGGTATTTTTTAAAACTGCAGGGATAGGACTTATCCCCTATTGGGCATGTTTTTGGGGCTATGCACTGTGCTAATTATTTTTCATATTTCATTTACAACCACCTACAGCATAGGCATTATCTCAATTATACTTATAGGGAAACTGAGGCCCAGAGAGGCAAAATCAAGTTGCCCTGAATCACACAGCCGAGAACAGACACAACCTGGATGCAAACCATGTCTGTTTTACCTCAAGAGCCCATGTGCTTTTCATTGTGTGATGCCTACTATCTGCCTTTAGCTCTGCCATTGAGGCAGAAATCATGGTCTCCACATCACAAGAAGAAACTTGAGAGAGGTCCACATTTCTGAGAAGTCAAGACAGTAGAAAAGCCCAGACACACTGCCTCCCTCTAGCTAAATGCTTGTAGGGGTACCAATACTGAAAGTGGAAGGTTTAGCATTTATTCCATTTAAAAAAGAATGAAGCAGCCTTGGTGGGAGGGCAGGTATGAAGAGTGGGAGATGAGTGAATAGGGTTCAGAAAATGAGCAAGCCACCTGCAACAAGCCTATCATCTCCATCTTCTTTGGAAAAGTCTCCAGGGAAATATCAGTCTATGAGTTTTCCCCAAATCAAGTTTGCCCTCAGTCTTTGATTTTTTTTTTTTTTAATGGGCCACAAATCCCCAGCTCAACAGTGTAGTTGCAGAAAGAAATTTGTCATCTCTTGGCCGTAGCGGATAGACTTCAGCTCATCTTCTCTTCTCCAGTCTTTGGGGACATATCCAAGATCTTGCAATTTATTTTAATCGTGCAAACTCCTTTCTTCCCTTCATTTCTGACATGATCAGTTCAAGGAGTTTGCAGCCATCAGTGCAAGAGGCAATGTGCCCCATCTGATAGAAGGAGTCAATATTTGTAAACAGTTAACATGCGACTCGAGCAGTCAGGAAGAAATTGAGGCTGAAAATAGTAAATACTGCCTGCTGCAGATATCCTACAGAAAGCTCTCTGGGTCCTGAATTCAACACCTTTATTTTAAATATGCAACGCAATTGCCACTGTTTGAGAATATTAAAAGAGTAAATAATGACACCTTTACAAATTCAGCAGGCTCTCCCACCAAGGGGCTTGAACATAACTGCCGTGAAGCCATCCCACACATAGTGAAAGAAAATAAAATCACTGCTCTCACCATCAAAATAAATCAGCGGGCAGTCTTACAAGGGTGGTTTTGGGGGAAGGAAGGCACTTTGCTTGTTAAGAAGCTAATATCACATAAAATTTAAATTAAAAAAAAAAAAAGGACAGAATTCCCTTCCAAAGCAAAGATTTCACAGATTGAGAGAAGATTCTGGACCAGTTTTGCCAATTAATATGTCTAAGAAGGCCTTGGCTGCCATAGTTATGATGGGAGATACATCTCCACACTCCCCAAGCCAACATGGGACTCAGTCTGCCTGGGCCCAGGCCAGATGATGCTGGCATTCTAACCCTCATGTACCACCATAAATGCACATCATAAAACTCAGAGCTTTGCCATTCCTTAAACATTCTAGTCATTCTGAGCTCCTCTTAAGAGTGGTAGCTTTAGGGCTCCTGGCTGGCTCAGTTGGTTGAGTGTTCAACTCTTGATCTTAGGGTTGTAAATTCAAGGTCCACATTGGGTGTAGAGATTATTTAAGAATTAAAAAAAAAAAAAAAAAAACTTAAAAAAATAGCCCCAATGGTTGCTTTAACTAAGTGGGACCCTTAGACTCAGAGTTCTAGAAAAAAAACTTGGTGTCTGGTACACCTTCAAGATGGTTGAGTTCACTTGCCTCTGTTCTTCAGATAGGAAAAACAGAAATGCACAAATGGGAAAGAACTTGCCTAGGAGCTCTTAGGAAGTTTTAAAAAACAACTGTAGTAAATATCAGAGAGTCTAGAGTGAACCAGATTGTCCATATGGAAAATAATTGGGTTTTCCTCATCTTCTTAATAAAAGAAGCCTTTACCTCATTTAGACTTTTAAAAGACTTTTATAAATGTATAAAATCAACTTTTGCCTAATTAGGTAGTTGATGACTACAAAATTCACCCACCGATATCAACTTTCACCAATATTTATCTCAAAAAGCTTATTGGTCTCATTAAATCCCCATGCTTTCCCATATATCAATCCTCAGATAGTCTTGACATATATATCTGTCCTTTGTTTTCTTTCCATAGAACTGCACAGTCAAGTGCCTCCGGACTCCTCCATGTGGCTACTTTCCAAACTAAACATGGCCAAAGGGCATTCCTGACCCCATCCCTCTTAGCCCATCCTTCAGCCTTCCTCACCAAAAAGTGGCATGACCACCATCGATCTACACAAAGAACAGCAATCGACCCTGTTTCTGATTCCTGCCTTCTGCTTACCCCTCACCCCCACCAGCACCTCCCACTTCTCCAGGAATCTTATCAACTCAATAAATAAATTTCAAAATAAAATCAATCTCAAACAGAAGCACTTCTTTCTTTTTCTAGTGTCAGCATCTTAGTTCAGAACAACATGGTCTCTCAATTAAACTGGTGCAACAGTCTCCTCATTTATCTATTTCTAATCTTGCCCCTTGCCAATACCTTCAATATTTAGCAATGACAATCTACATATATATGTATATAGTATATTGTATACATATATATTATAACATTCGATCATATCACTCTCCTTCTTACAGACTTTCACTGGATTCTCCTGCTCTTATAAAAAGGTTCCATATCCTTACTGCCAACTTGAAGACCTCCTGTGAGCTTGCCCTTCCAAAGTCTTCATTATCACGTCACATTATACACGGCTTCCCCTCCTACTCCCGGACTGGGCTAGCCTGGCCTTCTTGCTATAGCTTGAATCGTACTTCTTGGCCTCACACTTGCTTTTTCCTCTACATGGAATACTTGTCCCCTGGCTGTTGACAATCCCGCTTTCATCTTTCAGGTCTCACCTCAGTCTCTCCCTACTAGTTATGCCTTCTCCCACCTCAGCAGCTTTCTATCACATGACCCTGTGCCTTCATCCTTAGAACTTCCAGTGTTCTGGAACTGCCTTGTTCAAATGTATTTACTTGCCCCCTGTCCCTACCCAACCATGGAATATAATCTTCTGAGGGTCAGGACCTTGTCAATCCCATCTACCTTTGTATCTTCTTTGTCCAGAACAGTACCTGGCACAAAGTCAGTGCTCAATATTCATGACCATCATTCTCTCGGGTTCTTATGATTATCTAATGTATTGTTTCCTGTTTTATGGTGAATTGTCACCCACTCTGGCAGAGGTCTCTCTCATTATACCTCAGCAACAACCCCACCCCCCAGCTTTCTAATAAGATGCTTCTAATCATTTGTGATCCAGAAAAATAGATCAAAAACCCATTAGCACTGAATGCAGCATAAGAGCAAAAAAGCTCTGAATGAAGATCTAAGTAAGGAGTTTTCATTTAGTACCTTACAACTTCATGACACCTATTTTAGCTACTCAGGAGATTCTTTTTGCTTACATCACATTTATAGGTAGACTTAAAAATATGGCAATGACCTCTAGAAAAGAAGTCATTATAGTGGTAGTAGTGGTAATAATAAATTTAATAATAATTAATAATCATAATAACATCTATTCACATTTACCAAGCACTTACTGATTGCCAGGTACTTTCATAATTGTTTTATACATTTTAACTCACTCAATCTTCATAAGAACCCAGTGATGGAAGTACTGATATTATCATGTTGATGATACAGATGAGTAAACTGAGACACAGAGAGATTAAATACAGTAAATTTCCAGAGGGAATGTCAGTTAAATGGCAGAGAAAGAATGGGAACTCAAAACAACTTCAATTTAAAATACGCACTTATAACCACTACCTCCCAGTGAGCCATTACTGACTTAAAATTCCCCAGTTTAATATTTTAACTGTTAATATATGAATGGTTTAGCCATGTATAAATTAAAAGTAATGACATTTTAAATTAATTTATAAACAAAAACATTTAAGTCCATTAATCACATTCTTTGACTTTTAGAAATGTTTAAAATAACAGAAAAAGATTGAATAAAAGGATGTATAAAAAAAATAAAAGTAATCAAAAGCAGGAGCAAGAAGAAACAAAATAGCACCTTTGTATACAGAGTTCATCATGAACCACTGTTTCAGAAGAAATATTTTTCTGT
>RCUC01122735.1:0-18704 GCA_003697995.1 Taxidea taxus jeffersonii
GCAGTAGTTGGGTGTCCCTGACATGGGGTCTCTTGAGATGCTGGCCAAGGGTTTGGTCTAGGCTGCAGCCATCTTGAGGCTTGACTGGGATAAGATCTGTTCCCAAACACCTATGACTACGTGGCTAGAGTCAGGCCCCAGAAGGTCACTCCGAGCCCACTCACATGGCTGTTAGCAAGATTTAGATCCTCCATGGCTGTTGGTTGGAAGCCATTGGTTCTTTGCCATGACAGCCTCTCTACAGGGCCACTCACAACATGGTGCCATGCTCCCACAGAGTCTGAGAGGTCAAGAAAGGCAGTCTTGTTTGTTTGTTTGTTTGTAGCCTAATTTCAGAAGCAACATCCCACCACATTTGCCGTGCTCTACTGCTTAGAAGCAAGTCACTAGGTCTCAAGGGGAAGTTTTACATAAGGGTGTGAATTAGGAGCAGGGGCTACTGGGAGCCGTCCTGGAGGCTGCCTACCACAAAGCAATAATTCAGCACAAACTACAAGATAGTAATAGCACATGAAGGAAGGAGCTGGTGAGGGGACATAAAGCATTCTGATGACCTTGTCCTTGCATTTTTCAGGGAGAGGGTTAAAATCATGTTTACTTTAGCAAAATGAAAAACTTCTATTGTCATATGGTTATACAACAGTGTGACTATACTTAACATTACCAAACCATATGCTTAAAAATGATTAACATGATAAATCTAATGCTATGTGTTTTTTGCCACAATAATAAATAAATAAATACCAAAAAAAGTAATGTTTCATTTTAAGCTTTATTAAATAAAACTCCCATGTTAGAAATTCAAGGGTAACTACTTAAAAAACTAGCAATGTTGTATATTATTTTCAAATTAGTAAAAAGAAAAAAACAAACAAAACACTTGAATCAAAATGTTGGAAAGAAGGGGACAAAGGAGCATATAAAGATCAGGGCATTAAGGAAAGAAAACCCAACAATAAATGAGAAATTATTACAAATGTATTGGAGATTCTCATATATATGAATTGACTAAGGTAAACCAATTTTTTTTTGAAAGAATACTAGATTGAACTTTAAAAATCAGCTCTCCAGGGGCACCTGGGTGGCTCAGTCAGTTAAGAGTCTGGCTCTTGATCTCAGTTCAGGTCTTGATCTCAGGGTTATGAGTTCAAGCTCTATGTTGGGCTCCATGTTGGAAGCGGGGAGCCTACATAAAAATATATTAAAAATATAGACCTAAAACATACCTAAAATATAGACGCACAGTGAACATCTAATTTAATGACAAAACACTGGAACTATTTCCTTTAAAACCAAGAAGGAGATGAGCGTGCCCACCATCCCCAGTTCTATCCAATCCTGCACGAAGGCCCCAGCCAGAACAGTAAGACAAGAAAAATAAAATATTTAAGGACTTAAAAGGAGGGACCAAAAATGTTATTATATGCATGCAATAAGACTGGCCATGCAGAAAAAAACCAATTTAAAATTATTGGAATTAATAAGAGAGTTGCCTGAACAATTTCTTTGGGGACCAATGTCTGACATTATTCCTGGCGATAGCTAGGATGGGTAGCTTTGGTGAATTCATTTTCACAGTTGCCGCGTATATAATTAGTTGTATTGACTACAATTGCATCCATTCTCCTTCTGATTAATATTTTGGTTGCTTCCAATTTTTTACAATTACACGCGGTTGGCAGCACTCATTATTTATATCTCTTTGTATCAGAAAAGGTTTCCCAGCCCAGGACTTTTCTTTCGACTTCTCTCGGGTTTAAGCCCAGACAAAGGTATTTGGAATTGCTCTAGGTTTACCAGTCTTGTCTAGTAATGTTTCCAAACAACAACAGTTTTTTAAATGTTATGTTCTGAAAACACATGAACAGATGGCAAGAAAAGGCTGAACAATATCCAAATGGTTACAGCCATGACGTGAAAGAGAAAGGTGAAGACCTGAGTGAGGGGTCTACTTAAAGCTTTGCTGTGATCAACATGTGCTTCATTTAACCTGAGTGTGGGCAGGGGGAGATGGGAGGCAGGAAGGCTGTAGGCATTTTGGCAGGTCCACTATTCTCATTTATCAATCTGAAATCAGGTTTCCCATCTTATTTTTCCTGTCAGTTTGCTATCTTCCAGTACAATTTTTTTTTAGCACAAGTGTTTTTAATCCTCTAATCAGGAGGAAAGTAGTGGGATTGTGTTGATTTGGGAAGTGGAGAAATGAGCCCTTTCTTTGCTTAGGAGTTTATTTTGCTGGTAGAGGGGCTGCCAAGCCAAAGGCAGCTGGTCCCTTTCTCCTCTGGCATCGACCTCTAAGTACTTGTAATCCTATGTTATTCATGCTATGGGGTCTTAATCCCAGGGTGGTCTATGTCATACAAGTGGCAGAGTGCTAATGAGAAGTTTCCCATAGAAACATCTCCCTCCTCCCCATCAGGGAGAGCTCTATTGCAGAACTGGAACATCCAGAAGACCTATTCTGTCTCTGTCTCACAATGTGGGGGACACAGGAAGACACGACGAACTGGTTTGGAGAATGTGGAATTCTGCTTCCCTGATTTCAGGACAAGACCCTATGGTAGAAACACTGGTACCCACCTCACCATTTCAGGAAATCTCCACGGTGTCTTAGGACGTGTTGATTTAATGCCCTGGAGATTTTGTGCCTCTTACTCTCTAATGAAGAAGGAGCTGGTGATCCTCCTTGAATACTTCCTCTTCCTTCAAAGGCCTCTCTTTGAGGGTGCCCTGCTCTTCATTCTACATAAGGGTGGTCACATCTGGAGACAGGGTCCCTGAATGGCCCCTTGGCCAACTTGCTAACAGTGAAGAGGAGGGTCTTTACACATGTTATAGACTGAATGTATCCTCTCAAAATTCATGTGTTGAAGCCCTACCACAATGGCTGTAGGAGGTGATTAGCATTGGATGAGGTCATATGAGGGGGACCCCATGATATGAGAGGAAGAGACCAGAGCAACCTTTCTCTCTCTTTGCTACACAAACCACATTGAGAAGGTGGCCATCTCTACCCTAGGAAGAGGGCCCTCACCACAAACCACATCAGCCAGCACCTTGAACATCCAACCTCCAGAACTGTGAGAAATCAATGTCTCTTACTCTTAATATCACAAAACAAACTGAGGGTGGCCAGGGGCAGGGGTGTAGGGATAGGGGTGGCTGAATTATGGACACTGGGGAGGGTATGTGCTATGGTGAGTGCTGTGAAGTGTGTAAACCTGGTGATTCACAGACCTGTACCCCTGGGGTTAATAATGCATTATATGTTTATTAAAAAAACACAAAAAGAAATCAATGTCTCTTGTTGAAGCCCCCGATCTGTGGTATTTTGTCATAGCTACCCGACAGACTGATCTCAGAGACAGCACGTCAGCTCTGTCAATAGGCTTCCTTCCTAGGAAAAGTGTAAATTGATTTTTTTTTCCTCTTGTGAGTCTGATGGGGGATTGGAGGCAGCATGGACAATTCATTACCATGTATGGGGAGAGCAGTACCCAAGGGGGATGAAAAATATATCAAGTTGATCTCATACCAGAAAGCATTAGGGAAACAAATCTCAAGAATTAACACTTGTTCTGCAGGCCAACATATGATGGAGTGTGGCCAAAATTGCCTCTGGGGCCCTGTGGGCAGCATTGGGAAGGAAGTCTGGTGGCTAAGGAAGGAGCTCCCTACCACAGTCATCCAAGCCTACCCACCCTGTATGAGCATTAACAATAATCAGCCATGGCTGCCTGTGCACGTCATGGCTCCTAGTATTTGAATCTTTCCTGGGAACATTCTTCTCATGTCGCGGAGGGAGTCTCATCACAATCTCCAAGGCTGAGCAGGTGCAGAAGTTATTGACCCCTGTCCAGCACGATGAGCTCCTCCTCTCATTTTTCCCCAGGGAACACACTTCTCCAGCAATAATTTTTCTTTAAGAGGACCTGCCTACATGGCTGGAGAGAATGTAAAATGTATAGCCACTCTGGAAAACGGGGGGGGGGGGGGCGCTGTTTCTTAGAAAACTAAATATACATTTACCAAATTACACAGCCGTCCCAGTGCTGGGTATTTATCCCAGAAAAATGAAAATGACATAGTTCATAAAACCTGTATGTGAAAGATCACAAGGGCTTTATTTGTGATCGCCTTAAATGGGCCAAATGTCCTTCAGCAGGTGAATGGTTAAACAAACCATGATCCATCCATACAGCAGAAAACCGCTCAGCAATAAATATGAATGAGCTGTTGATACACACCACCACCTGAATAATCTCAAGGACATTACGTGAAATGAAAATTAAAAAAAAAAAAAAGAAAAGAAATAAAAGGGAAGAATCCTATCTCAAAAGGTAGATCCGTTTATAGAATATTCTCAAGATGACAAATTATATTGATGGAGAACAGATCAGTGGTTGCTAGGGGTAAGGAAGGGTATAAATTATCAAAGGGAACACTAGAAAGATCTTTTGTGTCTGTTTCTTGATTGTGGTGGTGTTTATAGGCAATACAATTACATAGAACCACAGTTGCAACGTGTGAGCACAGACAAACACACGTGCATGCATGTAAAAGCTGGTTAAATCTGCAAGTGGTCTGTAGATGGTACCCGGGCTGAGGCCTTGGTTCTGAGATCCAGTTGTGTAAGAAGTCACCATGAGCGGCGGCAGGTCAAAGATACACAGGACCTCTCTGTACTCTTTTTTTGCAACTTCTTGTAAATCTATCATTATTGTAAAATAAAAAGTTTAAAAAAAAAAAAAAGTCCTGGCCTTTTTGAGCCCAAGGCCCCGCATCTCACTTTCGGGGCTTCTGCCAATGGTGCGGGCCCCACAGTGTGGGCTCCACAGCCCCTGCCTCCGGGGCATCGGAGATACAGGCAGCAGAAGAAAGGGTGAAGCTTAACGAGGTGCCAAGTGGCTCCTTCTATAGGTGAGGTGGGGGTGATGGCTAGCTGTCACCTTGACTTAAATTCTGAGTAGAAATACCTACTCCTAGTACTTCTAGAAAGAGTCCCCTCATATGGTTTGCCTAGAAGGCCAAAGTGAGACAGGGCTGAAGTTTTTATTTTTATAGAGTATGTACATGTGTGTGGGGCAGGGAGGGGTATTTAAGGGCTGCAAACGGTAAGGTGGTTTTGTGTGCACCTGCACATCAGTGGTACAGTCCTGCAATTCCCCACGACGGTCAGATGTTAAGCGGAGCCAGACAAAGTGTGAGAACTCAGAGCTCACTGGCAAGACTCAGGCCAGGAACTGATGGCAGAGGCTTTTCTTTTCTTTTTTTTTTTTTTTAAGATTTTATTTATTTATTTGACAGACAGAGGTCACAAGTAGGCAGAGAAGCAGGCAGGGAGAGAGCAGGGGAAGCAGGCTCCTGGCTAAGCAGAAAGCCGGATGCGGGGCTCGATCCCAGGACCCTGAGATCATGACCTGAGCCAAAGGCAGAGGTTTAACCCACTGAGCCACCCAGGCGCCCCTACAGAGGCTCTTCTTAACCCCAACAGCCATAGAAACTTGTGCTCCATCAAGGTTGGCTGCTTCTTGGGGAATAGATAGGAAGAAGGCAGAAGTCGATCTTTCCAGTACCATTCTAAACAACAGAAGCAAAAAATTAAGTCCTCTGGACTTGCCAGGATCCTTCCAGAGGTGACTCTAGGATCTTTAGGGTCTGTGTATGTTCGAAGAAACACCACCCACTTGTGACCTCAAGCCTCTGAAGAACTTGAACTGGCTGCATTATTTTAAAGAATCTGTTTATTTATTTATTTATTTAAGAGAGAGACAGAGAGTGGGGGGGTGGGACAAGGAGACTCCCCGCCGAGTGAGGAACACCTGACATGGGGCTCGATCCCACAACCCAGGGATCATGACCTGAGCCTAAACCAAGAGTCAGATACTTAATGGACGGAGCCACCCAGGTGCCCCTGAACTGGCTGCATTTATAATATTCAAGGTGAATGCTAGAAATGCAGAACAGACTTGATAACACAAAGGGCTTCGTCGGCAAATGTGACGTTCCCAGCAATTACATGCTCTCTGGGACTTCAGAGAGTTTCTGTGTATGCTGTTCTCTCTGCCCCAAGTTTCCTGGAAAAGAGTTCCTGTAGACAGACAGTCTGCCTGGGTTCATACTCCAGCCCCTTCCAGATGTCCAGATGACCCTGGACACTTTCCTTAAACCCCCCTTGCCTCAGTTCTCGAGACTCAAACATAGAGATAATACGCCCCTTAAGACTTTTGCAAGGATTTGAGCTAATACACACACAGTGTTTCAAACAGCACCTGCCTGCAGTGATAGCTACAAGAGTGACCCCCAATGACCCTCCCCTGTAGACCACGGCTGGCAAGTCTGAGCTCTGGCATCATCTCCACTTTGTGGTTATCCGCGACCACCCATGCTGGATTATGCACACCTCCTTTGTTCCTCATCGTGCCTTGTAGCTACGCAGTGTGGAGATTGTCTTTTACCTTTCCTTTGTCCTTCTATGTTCTGTGTTCCAAAATGTCAGGGGTTGTGCCTAAAACAAACCCGCCTTTGTATCCTCACACCTTGCACAGTGCTCAGCCCATGGTGGGAGCTCCAAACATGTTGTGACTGGATCAAGAAACAAGTGGTCCTCAGTTTCTTGTCTCCCCTGTTGAAGTAACATCTTTACCCCATTTTCTGGGCAGCCACCAAAAATGGAAAAGTCCAATTGTTAGCAGGCTCTACTGGCTGCTCTGGCTTCAAATTTGTGTCCCAAACACACCCACACTGGAGGAACATTTACACCCAGTCCGAGTGCTGAGAACTATGGGGAAAACACGATCTTTATGTCCCCTTGTATTAGCAGAAGACGAATTGAGATTGAGACTTATTAAAAGGGAAATGTGTTAACCAAACACTGGAGGAAGTACATGAGCAGGTGGACCGTTTCCAAAATCACTTTAATCCCTTACTTCCCACTGTCTAGTTGTTAGTCACTCAACCCACATTTATCCAGTAAGTACTACATAGCATAATCAGAAAAACAAGAGGTTATCGGAGTGGAGATTTCTGAAATAGGAAAGGGACTGTATGTTGTTGTTGTTTTGTTTTGTTTTCATTCTCAAATTCTTACAGTAATATTGTCTGTAGAGTTTGTAGCTTAAACCCTACCTCACTTCTGAAAATGAAGAAATTGTTCTTTCTGTGTGGCCTGTAATAGTGCCTAAGTCCCGGAACATAGGCAGCCGCCAAAGAAGAGGGAAAAATGCTCAGTACAAAGCAGGGGCAAGTTGACATTCCATCCCCAAAGGTCATGGAGGTTTATGGACAGACACTGAACATACACAATATGACACACTTTGCCAAGAATGACCCCAATGCTCCTGAGACTAACCGTGGGCCTTGGTCATCTTTATGGACACAGAGGGCAGAGGAAAGTAAATCCAATTAGGCCCCAAAAACCGCAGCTGATCTCTTAATCTTCTCCTTAATTAAGGCCAGAATGCCCTTAATGTACAATCACAGCTGGTTTTTTGGTTTTTAACTTCAGGGATCACTTGGATCCCTACCCCCAAGGGATTGCTCCTATCTCAGCGCAAGGTCTGAGTGAGCCCGTGCAGGCTTCCCACCTGTCCTCGTGGCCAGGCTTCTCCCAGCCAACACCTCCCACTTCCCCTCACGTACCCTCCACCTTATGCTCCCTCTTCCCCCAACAGCCCTCAGTATCTTTTTAGCTCTATCCTTTTGGTCCCTGAGCCCCTATCTCAAACCTTTTCATGCCTGGGTAAGTGTTTGGCATCGAGTCAATGTTCCTAAAATAAAAATAGAAAAAAAATCTCTTAGGGGCTGTTCCAAGAATTCTAACTAAGCAGAGCCCTGCCTTTCTTGCAAGAATTCCTTTACAAGTCAGTGGGGTAGCTGCTAAGGCCCTGGGGTGCCTGGGGTGCTTCTAAGTCCTCAGCACTGAGACAATGGGACATACTTTATTGTTTCTCCAGAGAAAGAAGCTAGAGAGATGAAGACAGGAGGGAGGAAGGAGCCAGGAATAGAGTGAACCCTTCCCCCCTCCCAGCAATCTCAATAAAATCTATAAAATTTGTGAGAAGGTTTGTGAGGACATTTCTTAGGAAATCCATGAAGGGATTAAACTTCTAGCCTGGAATGATTCATGGTAGATCTAGAAGCCCATCCAATGTGATCCTAAGCTCAAGGAATGAGTACACAACTTGATGTGGCTTAGGACAGTGGTTTTCAAATAAGTCTAGACAATAGAAGTATTTAAGAATGGTGATGCCCAGGTAGTATCCAGAATGTCTAGGATGGGACCCAGGCATTGGTATCTTTACTGAGCTTCCCAGGGGACTCCAGTATGTGGCCAAGTTTGAGAATCAGTGTTGAAGAACATCCCCACACACTGATTATGTTCAACGTGATTCTATTTATATCTCAAGGGCTGAGAGCCCCTAGCTGACATCCAGGTTTTATTTCAGAAATAATCTATCGAACTTTACTAGATTATTTTAATCCTAGAGTGCTCTTAACGTGAAAAAGAAAATTTTAAAAAGAAGTTGGTTTCATTTTGTATGGCCACAAGAAGTAGAGTCAACACTGTCCTTCCCGCAGAATCCATCCTTTCTTTGCCCAGTGATTGAATATCTACAATGTAGATGCTTCATGAATTATTTTTCTTGATTCCTACAAAAACTTCCTAACACTCCTGGTTTTTCATTTGTGCTTTACCAGTGTCCTTTAGGTTGAGAAATGGCTTTGCAGAGTGCGTGATCTAAGGAATCCTAACAAATGGTCCCTGCAGGCGAACCTAGCCAGCAAGCCCAGCAAAACTGGGGAGCTGGGCCGGCTTGCCTTGTCCCTCCTTGTGATCACCCTGAGACATAAGAGGAATAGGGTCTTGGTGCATGCATTTGAACTCATTTTGCCTCTGTCCAAAGCTCTGTTTCCTTCTCTGAGTTGGTTGACTTCCCTTGCTATTTGTCTTTCGCATACAGCAGTGTGAGGGCAGAGCCACGGCAGGCTGAGTCTAGAGGCTGGAACCAGTCATTTCGCTGCCCTAGATCTCAGCCTCTTCGATCACAAAATGGGGATATTAATACCCGATGTCCTGGTCACCCACAAGACAGGGGACAGAGTCAATGCTTCGTATATATCTAAGAACCGTCTGGTTCTTTGGCTTCGAATCCAGTTCTGTAAATGAGCGAAGACAGGGCTGGTGTCAGATATTACCTCTCAGCCAATTTACTGGCCCCTACTCACTCATGCTTCCTTTCCATCACACCAGACGCCAAGGACAAACTCCTTAGCTTTTCCTTTTCAACTGAACCTAGTTCTTGGCTTCCAGAAGCAAGAGAGAATTGCTTTACAGCATGCCCAGCATTTAAAGAACAGTCTCAGAGCTCACCTTCACAGCCACACACTCAGTCAACTCTCAGTACATCATGGCCCGCTTCTTGTCCCCTGTCGGAAAACAGACAGCTTTGCAGGAAATGCGGAAATGAAATATGATGGGTACATCCTGGTTGTGCCTCTGTGTCAGCAAACACTGCCATGGTTCCTGACATTCCTAAGCCAAGAAGTGTGAAGACTTCCATGGGCTCCTGCCCAGGGAAGAGGTTCATCTGCTGGTGAAGTGCAAACCGCTCCCCCTTGAAGTATAGTTGAGATGCATGTTTGGAGGTCTTATTTTCCACTAAAAACAAAAGAAACAGAACAGCCTAACTTTTCTCCAGTTTTCTATCCCATATGAGTTGACACCAGATAAGTAACAGAAAGTTAAATAATTACCCATACAAAACAGAACAGGCAAGTTCCTTGGATGCTTCCAGACTTCCAGGAAACCCTGGTAATTTGGACACTAGTCAGTCAGCAGTAGGGCTCTGGGTAGACTGGCCTGGTCTGAAGGTTTCTGCCCCACCCTGGTCCCACAGCAGCTAGCAGTGTGTGGTAGATATTAAACAGTTAATAAATACTATTGAAAGAATGAATGGCAACACTATCAGGAAGACTGAGTATTTTTTTAATTTTTATTTATTTATTTGACAGACAGAGATCATAAGTAGGCAGAGAGGCAGGCAGAGAGAGAGTGGGGAAGCAGGCTCCATGCTGAGCAGAGAGCCCGATGCGGGGCTCAATCCCAGGACCCTGAGATCATGACCTGAGCTAAAGGCAGAGGCTTTAACCCACTGAGCCACCCAGGCGCCCCGGAAGACTGAGTTTTAAGGGAAGAGGGACTGGGTCAGGGAGTTTGGAGTGTGTCCATGGGAGATGTGCCTTGCACACAGAAGACTGCAAAATGTTGACTATACACTGACCTTAAAATAAGAGATTTAGAGCATACATGTATCTTACGTTCAGTGTCTTTGATCTTGTAGTATTATAATTAGATGCTGGAAGTTTTATCATCCAGATGAGAGCAGAAGCATTTTCTGATTTGCTTTGTGTCCCCAAGGTCAGGGGATCTTCCCGCCATATGTCAGGTATGCAGTAAAATGAATGAGAAGCTAAGTCGGAATTCCAATCCTCGAGCCACTAAGATGCACTCTCTGCCAACTAGGAGACAAGTTCAAGTTCCTCTCATTGTAAGATTCTGCACTATGGGGCATCCTGGATGACACAGGATGAATCTGCACTTTTAGAATTCATTGTTGATCTACTCCTAAGATGCAAAAGGTCAAGGAGAACAGCCTCAAATGGGTCATTATTTTTTGTGAGACATTTGTCCAGGTCTTTTGGATCGAAGCTTATCTTCATTACCATTTCTCTCTTTATGGTCTCTAACACTTGTGTTATAGCTCAAAAACCATTGCCTCCTAATCTGATGGAAGCCAACCTCATGCTGTTCCAGGGGACTGTGACTCAGATGTCAAGGGGGCAGCTCACGTTCCCACCCCCCCCTTTTTTTTTTTTGTCAATAACGAATTCCCATGGAGTCCATGTGTTTCCCAATTAGAAGCGACCCAAGAACACATTCATCATTGTTACCAGGCAGCTGCAGGGTGTTGTAGTTCTTGGCCTCATATATTACAAACAGGTGGCATTCCAAGGTGACGGTGTTCCTTCCATTTTTGTTATGTTTGATATCAAGAACCATGTTGAAGCAGTTTGAATCCGCCATCTGCATACCCAAGATAAAACGAGAACAAAGTCGTAGATAGATCTGACTTTGGCGTGTGGGTCAGTTCCCAAGGAAATGCCACCAAAGACAGCGGAATCAGGGTGGAGCTGCTGTTAATTGAAATCCTGTCCCATCAGGAGGCCTCCCCTGCGCAGTCCTATAGTAACAGGATTTGAAAGGCAGAGACTAGAGGAGATCAGGAAATAACAGAGCAACATAGCTAGAAACCATTCACCACGTTGTAAGTCACCTCTTTATCTTCAAAGGCAGGGAAGGAGTCTGAGGGAAGGGACAGAAGGAAGGCACCACAGTGCCATCAAGGACAGAAGGAGGGAAGTTAATTTTATGTTGCCATGGTAATGAATTTCCAGCAAAGACTTCTCACTTACACATGGAGCCTGACACACCATCCTCTTTTTAGGGATCCAGTGACCCTTGAAAGTTGTCCTGGGAATCACACAAATTAGACACCCCAATCAAAATACGGCCATGCAAGAAAGGGAACTTCCAGGTCCAGGTACAAGTGGGTCTGTGTAGTAAACGAAATAGAAACTTGCAGAGTTGGAAATCATCCAGTTTAAGGGGAGAAGTCAAAAGCAAGATCTGTTTGTAATTTTCGGGAAAGAATTCCGAAAAATGACTAAGGAGTTTCTGCTACTATCTGGCCTGGGCCTAGATTTTCAACCACACTCAGAAACCCCATCCTAAGTGCCGCAGCAAAATTTCCATTATGATGATGACAGCGTCAATGCACTAGGACCTTCCAAGAGAGCCTTCGTGGTGTTGGTGGGGAGAGAGATTGATACCACTGGCCTCACAACTCATACTTCTCCAATAAGTGCCGGCTCCCACCAGAGCTGGAAGTGAAAGTTCATCTACCCTTCTGGGTCAAGCTATCTGACTTTCTCTCCTTTCCATCTATGTATCCAACCATCTGACATGCTGGAGCGTGCCCTCTAGACTAGATGCCGGTTATCGGATGGTGCATAAACACAGCATGGTTCCTAACCACTCACAGCTTATGCCCTGGCATCATCTAAGGAAACAGACTAGTGATCACTGCCACAGTCACGATGATGGAGTTACACACGGGGTGCCATGGGAGACCAGGGGAAGGACAGGGGAGTGAGTCCCAGTTGGAATCCTGGGGTGGGGTGGTTGAGCTGGATTGTGAAGGTGCAGAAGACCAAAGGGGAAGGCAATCCAAGTTTTCCTATGTGAGGTCTAAACCTCTCTGAAGACATTTACAGGAAATTGGCCACATTGATTTTTACACTGCAGATAGAGGTAAACATGTTTTCAGAAAGCCAGAGCCATTTATCCAGCAAACACTGAGTTAGCACCTGCCATTGGAGGTGCATGTTAGATATGATGAGAAGGGAATTGTAATCAAACTATAAGAGAATAGAATATGACATAATAACATATAATAGCAAGGTCCTGGCCCCAGGGATCTGACACTGGTTGAGGAGGCAAGGCATTATCATATAAAGCTTTGAGTAACTACACAATGTTGCCCATGTTACCTGCTAAATAATCAGTATAGATCATAAATTCATAAGAATAAAGAGAAAGAAGCTGGTGGAATGAGATAACAGTTCCCAAAGAGGTCAGGGTTGGGATAGAAGGGAGAGAAATTATTGCACATAAGGAAAGTACAGATTAGATCATATCACCTTCTCCCTCTATAATCATCAGTGACTCCCAAGCACAGCTACTGGCTCACTCTTTGTGATTCCATGGTCCAGAACATCCCTGTTTGTATACTTCTGAAAATTCAGATGGCTTCCTCAAACTTCCATAGCCCAAGCACTCAGCATAGTGCCTGCTATTGGTAGGGGCTCAGTATATCCACCCAGAAACATTTGGAAGCACTCAGAGACATTTGATTCCCAAGTTAACTGTGGACCATAGAAGAGCAAGTAGGATTGTGAGCACACAGTTGTAAGGGCTACTGGGGGTTGCAGCAATACAGCACAAAATGCACCCTGTGGTGATGAATTCTATGCATCAACTTGGCTAGGCTCTGGTGCCCATCTGTTTGGTCAAGATGTTTCTGTGAAGGCATTACATGGATGTGATTAACATTTGCAATCCATAAACTTTGATTAAAGCTGGTGACCCTTCATAATGTGTATGGGACTGCTCCAATCAGCTAAAGGCCTTCAGAGAAAATACTAGAGTTTCTAGAAGAAGCAACTCAGTCGCAATACTGTTAGAAATGCAGCCTGAGTTTCTAGCAAGCTGGCCTGCCCTGCAGGTTTCAGACTTCTCAGCCTACCCACCCATAGTCACACAAGGGAGAGAGGTAGAGAAAGAGAGAGAGCCATTGCCTTCCTGCAGCAGGAAGACTATGGACAAGCCCAGGGATGGACTTGGCAGAGATGTGGAGGGCTAGTGGAGGTGAGGCTTAAGGGCCATCAGCTCTGTTTCAGGGTGACAACAGTTTGTAAAGCATAAGCAATCAAATTGTAAAGGCAAGCACATGCCCCTGCATGCCTATACACATGTGCACACACACACACACACACACACACACACACACAAATGTATATAAAACCTGGTACAATCTGAATATGCTCAGTTCATCGGACCGTCAGTGTCTTGGTTTTGACATTATACTATATTATATGTAAGATGTTACAGTGGGGGAAAGCAGAGTGAAGGGTAGGTGAAATCTCTCTATACTTTTCTGAACTTTCTGTGAGAATATAATTATTCAAAATATAAGGTTAAAAAAAGCCCTTAAGCAGACCCATGAGATATGAAAAATAGTAGCATGAGAGTTAGCCCTCCTGCAACCCTCCAATCACCCAGCAAACAGGCTGCAGGGTGCCTGCCAGGTGATGCCCATAGACCTCAGGTCTCAGCAGCCCAAGCCTGAGAACACACCAGCAGGGAACCCAGCAGAGGGCACCACCCTCCGCCCCCGCCCCCTCCCAGACCCATCAACCTTATGTGCCCACCACCCTCCAGTGAGGATTTGCATATCCAGAGCCTGTGCCCTTGGGTTTGGTGTTCTATTCCCTGGTTCCAGCTGAGGCCCAGAACGGGCTAGAAACCATCAAGGCAGGTTTGTCCTCTCCTGGACAACTGGCCAGCTCCAGTCCAAACGAGGAGAGCACAGCCCACCAGCAGAGAATAAGGCACAAAAATGGATCTGGAGCTGAGATTTGTTAAGACCCTGCCCACACTTAGCCCACCTGTTAACTAAATCTCTTCTACCCTATGAATGAGCACCGATATAGCCCCCAGATGCCTTGGACTGTCACTGCCCTTAATATGCAAGGCAGACACAGCTGGCTACTCTCCTCTGATTTCCTCTCAGCTGTTCAGAGGAGCCTGCCTTCCACATGCATGTGCCCCAGAGGCAAGGGACAGTGGAGACAGTCTGGGAGCGTGCTGGGCTCACTCATTGCCACCACTATCCTCCGTCGGTCAGAAGCCAGAGATGTCGACAGAACCCACAGAAGGGAGGGCATCGCACAGAGGCTACGGAAAAAATACTTAAAATGAAAAGATTGTATATTGCACGATGAAGCTTTTGGCCTCTTTGCTCAGCTCATTTGCTGTTCTACAATGAAGTGTCTAGAGGAAACATTTATCTCTGCCCTCACAGCCCAGGAACACCAACTCTCATTAACGTTCCAATTTCATTCCTTCAAAAGATCCAAGTTCAGATAATCCAATTTATATGTATTAAAAATTACTTGAGGCAAGTGTCCAAGGGAGTCCCCCCTCCCTCCTTCTCCCCACCCAGTAGTTCTCATATTACATAAGAAGGACTACTTAAAAAATGCAACCCACCATCTTTTGTTTTGGTATATGAGTCTGAGGCACTTGTCTGGTAACAGAGAAAGCAATTCTTGAAAGCAATGGCTCTCCACCAGAGGTGTTTGTCCTCCAGGGGGCATTTGACAATGTCTGGAGATAACTGGTTGTCACAACTGGATTTGGGGGGCAGGGTGGGGGACCCTGCTGGTATCCTCAGGGTAGAGGCCAAAGATCCTGTGAACATCCTATAACCCCCACAAAGAAGGATCATCTGATCCAAAATGTCAGTAGTGCCAAGGTTGAGGAAACCTGCCTTCAAGTTCTCCACAAGTTTACTACATTTATAATCTTTATCATTCATTCGGCAAACAATCGCTTGGAACTCAGCATAATCCTCAGACAGCGTGCTAGGCCCTGAGGCTGGGAGCTGCCTTCCAGTGTCTAGTAGAGGAACGGTGAAGGTCTAAGGAAAATACAGCGCAATCAGATTCTGAGTGAAAATACATATTACCACGGGGAAGGACGTGCGTCTGTGAGGCTGGGACTGCGGGGACAGGAGGAAATGATGTCACTCCCCCCAAGACAGCTGCGAACTGCATATTCAATCTCAGATATAAAATTCGATCTCAAATATAGAATAAATATGACCGCTAAGAAAGATTACCAAGCCCCGAAGCAGTTTTGGAGCGATCGGCCTTAATGTTTTTAGATACATACGTGTCCTCAGAGAGAAACAACCTACTGCTTTCTCTGTGACTTTGTTCTCTATTAAGATTATTTTCCCAACAGTATTTTTCCAGTACCAAGGAGATGTTTTACTTCCTTCTCCCACCCTTAGGTTATCCTTTCCATCTATACTTTTAAAATATCGATAAACACGCTGTGCAGCTCTGGAACGGCTTGTCAGCTGAAGGATACATATGCAGCCCCTCTTATCTGTCCTTAGACATCAGTTTGAAATGATTCACAATTCTGAGGATGCACTTTCCTGAACATCTGTCCTTTGGCCTCTCTTTTTTGATACTGAGTGCCAACTGTGTAGCGGGGACAATTGTCTCCATAACTCCCGCTCCCTTCTCCCAAGCCAAGAGAAGCCCGGGACGGCGCAAAGGGACTGATGAAGAAGGAAAATGAGCGTAAGAGAAAATGGCCTTTCCCCCAGGAGGATGAATGGCCAGATCCAAGACAGTTTGCTCAAACAAAACGGCACTGTAGATTAGATCTGCAAGGCAGAACAGCCTAGCCATCATTTCCATGGCCGATACTGGAGACAATTACGTATCTTCCAGGTCAGCAATGTGAATGAGAAAACTGTCTGGAACACCAGCATTGACAAATGTGAGCTCATAGCTAAGCTGAAATTAAAACCAGTTATGAAACAGAATTATCACATGCCATATGCCCACGCACAAAATATTCCAGGCCATCTTACAAATTAAATCATTAACATGCAGCTTAGAAGCTCCACTTCATGAATACTTGTACACAATCCAGGGCTGTAATTTTTTGCTTGTTCTTTAAGTCTGGGTTCGAATCTTGACTCTACCCCCCTTATAGTCCTGGGACCCAGATAAGTTAATAAAAACCTCTCTGAGTCTATATTTTTCCATTTGTGAAAGGAGGACAATCATAGCTATCTCTCAAGATTGTCATTTGTCATAGGAGTCTGGGTCTCATGGGGAAAATACAGACCACGTCAGGTACTATAACTGGACAGGGAGGAAGCAGCGACCACACTGAGGGTTGGGAGAACAGAGGGCAGAGGCTGGAGTTATCAGAACCTGTAGTCTTCAAAGAAGGTCCCTGTGGAGCTGGAGCACAGACTGCTCTGGACGGGGAGAAAGGGTCTGCAGCCGAAACTGTCGTAACAGACGTTTGGGAGCCCATGCAGCTGAGCCTCTGCTGATTCTGGGAAGGTGCAAAGGAAAGCAGGACCCTGTCAGGGTGATAGGCCATCTACAGATGACTTCCTCAAGGAAAAAGGAGCAGCTTGCTTCCCCTGCTCAGCCTCAGTCTCCCTCTGGTACCTCTGCTGGCAGAGAAGAGTGAATGCGGAGAGCCCCGACTTTGCACAGCGGAACTCGGAAGGCTGGATTTGGAGCTGAGGGACACATGGCCCCTTTATCCTACTCGTTACCTACATGCAGGGGGTGCTTTCCATGCATCTGACTGAGGGGCTCTGCGCTATGCACTGGGGAGTCTGGAAGATTAAACAGAAAACTCTTATAAAGTGCGCAGCTCAGTGACAAGGACAGCTCAGTTACAATCCGTTCTCTCTCAGACCCAGTGGGAAACATAAAGGAACAGGAAACAGAAACAAAACCAAAACAAAAATCCAGCTCCTGCCTTTCAGAAGTTTCATGTTTAGGTTAAGTGTTATAGGATGAGTCCTAATAGCAGAGTATGGAGTAAACCATGTTCATACACCTTGAAAAAAATATTTCAGACAGAACTATTTTAAGAATTCAGAAAAGCCAAAAAATATTTGGGGGATCATCAGGGAAACCCTCATTAATAAAAAAAAAAAAAGATGGGAATGAGCAAGACCTCACTTAGACCACAGCCAACAAGGTAAGACCGTTACACATTAGAGAAAGCGTGTGAACAAGTAGCCATGGTGGGAATTTGCGGGGTCACCTGACCTCAAAAAATGGAGGATGGATTCATGATGTGGAGTATGGAAGGAGGGGCCAGTAGGACACTTCCTGACTTTATTCTGAGGCATAGATGAGCCTCTAAGGCTTTCTGAATGACCAGAAGGTATGTATGAAAGATATTATCTTTGCAGTCTAGGTTCCCTCTATCATATCTAGCACAAGACCTTGCATATAATGGAATGTTTTGGAAAAAATGATTACATTGACTGAGATGGGATGGGGCAAAATTATAAAGGCAGGTCCTAACTTTGAAAATCTGCATGTATTTCCCTCTTTCAATTCTGTAATAAATACTTAGTGAAATGTTTCAAATAATCAATGAGCAATTTTAAGGCCAAAATTTCAGGACCTACAAGAATTCAAGCAATGACAAAAAATGTAAGTAAGGGTGTAACGCACCCACCAAGACCCATGCCCATTTCAGATTGAGAGTCTGCCATCAGAACATGGCATTGGCCAACACTGACTATAGAGAGACTTGGGAGGATTCTTGATGGCATCATGAATTCATGCAAAAAAAAAAAAATAGTGTGGGACAATATGTTTTTGAATCAATTTTGGTGATTCATGTAGAAAAAAGTGGTATCATTGGTGTGAATTTTTTTTTAAGATTTTTAATTTATTTATTAGTTAGAGAGAGAGAGAGAGAGAGAGCACAGGCAGAGAGAGGCAGGCAGAGGCAGAGGGAGAAGCAGGCTCCCTGCCGAGCAAGGAGCCCGATGTGGGACTCGATCCCAGGAGGCTGGGATCATGACCCGAGCCGAAGGCAGCCACTTAACCAACTGAGCCACCCAGGCGTCCCTCATTGGTGTGAATTTTTAATGGAAGTTTGCAGAGCATACAATGTACTCACACCTAATCTGTTGTGTTCTTCTTGGCAGATCCATTACAAGATTTTGGCTTTTCTGTTGACCAGTGTTCTAAACATTTAAAGTCAAATCTCAACATTAGATTTGGAATGATTCTGAGTAAGTAAAGAGTATTGACATGAAATAAAATGTTGCACGATCTCTTCCTGGTCCACACACCCCATTACTTCCATTAACTACAAGAGCTAAGTGGCTGGCTAAGCCACTGCCCCCACCACTGGAATCAGGTCTATTTCCATCTTCATTTTTACTTCTCTCTCTGGGTAACATCCATATATAGTGGAACTCTCACTGAATGCTGTGGTTTTTTATTGAAAA
>RCUC01122736.1:0-13726 GCA_003697995.1 Taxidea taxus jeffersonii
AGAGAAAGCAGATGTAGGCATTCTGTGAAATGACCCCTCCCGTCCAAGTGCTCACAGGCCTCCGCCTCTCCCTCCACTACGGCACTGCCGGTTGGTATCATCATCTCCAATCTTCCCACTAAATTGCGTGGATTTAAAAGACCTTGGTATTCCTCAGACTCCAGTCTTTGGTATAGCAGATGCAGCAACCCACGACTGATGGATGAATAAATGAAATGATACATAAATGAATGAACACCAGTGAAACTGTTTTCATGGTAGAAGACCGTAGCCCCTGATATCCTTCTGCCCCTTCCCAAATCCCTAAAAATTATATAAAGGCATTTTAATACTTAAACCATGACATAGGGCTTTTGATGAAGTGGAAAATGGGAGAAATTCTTAAAACGTAGAATGGAATTTGGGAAGGAAACCACAACCTCAAAGGGGTGAGATAGGATGTGCTGTCAGAATATATTGCCTCTCCGTGGATAAGTGCTGGAACGTGAACACTGCTGTCACCTGTCACGAGCCTCCATACGCTCCACAATAAAGGACGAGGAATGTTTATCTCTACCATGTACATTCACATCAAGTGAAATGGTACGTGCGGACGTAGTGTATGAATCGTGTAGACCTTGGTTATCTGTTATTGCTTTGTTACCTAACCCTCCATGGATCTTTAAAGAGCAAAAGAATACTTAACTTCTGCTCTTCTTGGTGATCTCAGACAGTCCTGAAGTAAAGGAAGAAAAAGAAGAAATACATGTCCTGTTTGTTACTCTATTTTACCTCAGGAAAGACAGAACTAATGGCGAGTCCCTCTGATGCACAAAGAGTAGGAGTCTGGTATCCACTCATTCACACAGAGCCCTAGATGGGGCTAGAGGGGTCCAGGTTCTGTGCTGGCTGAGTGGGTTAGCCCGCCTTTTCTCTCTTTTTTTTTTTCTCTGTAATGTGAGATGTGTTTGAGCATGCGTGCGTGCGTGCATGCGTGCGTGCATGTGTGTGTGTGTGTGTTGGGGACAGGGAAGGGAGAGGAGAGGATGTCTAATAAATTCCTAAGTGATTATTTTATTTTATTTTTTAAAGATTTTATTTATTTATTTATTTGTTAGAGAGAGAGAGCGAGCACAGGCAGACAGAGAGACAGGCAGAGGCAGAGGGAGAAGCAGGCTCCCTGCTGAGCAAGGAGCCCGATGTGGGACTCGATCCCAGGACGCTGGGATCATGACCTGAGCCGAAGGCAGCTGCTTAACCAACTGAGCCACCCAGGCGTCCCAAATTCCTAAGTGATTATTTTAAAATGCTATGAGTCTTATCATAAGATATTTGACATTTTTGAAAAAAAAAAAAGAGAGAGCGAGAGATGGAAGGGCTAAGAGATTGTTTTACCCAGAGCAGAAAGTATAAAAGGGATGGTAGACCCCAAAGGAGGAGATGTGTCAGACGGAAGAATGAACCTCATTCGACGCAATGAAATCAATGTTAAGGATATATACCTAAGTTAAAAAAACAAAAACAAGCAAGAAAGTGTCTTCAAGAATTAACTGTGCTAGAAATGTGAGCCCACCATCTTCAGAGTGGCCATTGACACTTATCCCCCAGACGTGGCATTTCCTTTTGAGTGATGAAAATAAAAATCATTTGGAATTGGTAATCAAGCCCCTTCTTATTGATGCGACAGCGTTAGACCTTGCCTCGGGCGAGCCCAAGGAAAAAAGACAAAGAAACACAAGGAATTCAGAGTGCTAAAGCTTATCAAAGTCAAAACAGTATCTTTTTAAAATGGCAAAGAAGGTTGAAAAGATGATTTAATGGGAAAGAACATCTAATCTGACCAAGTGGGGAATTCAGAAGAAAAGGGGAGGCTCCAAAGCGTGTCCTGCTTTCACATCTGTGATGGTGCCAGCGGGCCTTTGGAAATCTAAAATTGTGGCAAGAACTGTAAAGTGGGTATTTAAAGAATTAGTGTGTGAGTGTGCATAAAATCTAGGAGCATCCTGAACTTGCAGCAGCTGAGAAGGCCCAGAGCTGCTGTCCCATTGCACGTGTCAAATACAGAGAATATCATTAAAACTGACACCAAAACTAGACCGACAGTACACCTTCTTTTTTTTTAAGTAATTTATGATATGCCCCCCCCCCCGATTATCCTGAGGGGATAGAAAACCAGAGTGAAGGAGTTCCTAAGTAAGATTTCCAAAGGGAATACATTATTTCCTTGAAATAAGCAATCGATGCTTTTGAGCACCTGCTAAATGGTACGCTTACAGTGGTCCCCAGTTTACAGAAACAATACAAGAATTCCAGGGCCCCGGGTCTCGAGTGTCTAAGAGTCTGGACCATGGAATAAAAAAACAGCAGCAGTAATGCCAAAAGCGTGAAAACCCAGCCATTCTGAGAACAGGAGAGGAGAGGATGGACAATTAATTATAAAACATGGAGGAGAGGAGGGTGCCTCCCCATTTCGCCATACACCGTCCAAACTGGGAAAGAACGGAATAAATGAAGGCTGATGAGATGGGTCAGTGTAGAAAGCCTCACAGGAGACCTGCAAATACTCCTAGATTTTGTACAGCAGATGTGAAATAATGTCCCTGGGCACCAGCAACTGGGGAAATGCACCAACGTGGAACAAAGGAGCAAATGATTTGATGTCACCTTGGGGTTTTTTGTGTTTTACCGTGACCTTTGGTAGTTCCCGTTCACTCCTTCATTTTACCCCACCAGGGCACCAGCTGGGCTTCTCTGGCTTCCCAGGTAGCCACAAAAACTCTCTTCCTGACCAGATGGGAGGCTGAGGCCAGCGGAGGATGAGGCAGGCATTACAGCTGCCGTACATCAGCCCAGCTCGAGGGGAGCCGGGTCGCCCCTCGCCTCGCTGCGGGCACCCGACGGTGGTCCCGGGGTATACACCTTACTTTGAATCAGCTGTGGGTCCCCACCAGCCTGTTTCCGTGAGGTCATTCCTCTTCATCACCCACGAAGATGTCTGCCCACAAGCCGTGGTCAAGCACCAAGGGCAGAAAGCCCTCAAAAGGAGAAAATAAAACACATCGGAGCCGGCCCGCATAGTTTCCATGTCACAATCCCCATGGCCTGACATTCCGTTCTCGCCGATGAGGAAACAATATAATGTACATTCCTGTCACCATGGCTATTAATAACTTGGATGGCTTCCAGAACCACACGGGCACAGGGAATATTCCGTCCTCGGCAACCACATCACTGTTTGGATGTTTTCTTTCTGAGACCATGCCTCTGTGGCTCCTGCCTGCCACGGGTGAAGGTTCTAATTTTCCAGTCGCACATAAGCCCTGATTAGCGGTGATAAGGCAGTAAGTGGGACCAAAATTTTTTAAGTGACTTAGAAAACCACAAAGGACTCTGAGTCCCAAAATACTCCATTAGCACTTTCCAGACCTATTTTAGAAAAACCAATGGGGAAAATGTAAGATGGGTTGGGCTGGGAAGGTTTTTCATCAAAGTGTAGCTGCGATTTTAAGTAGGAGTTTTGTATTTAAACCCCCTAAAGGAAGCATGATTAAGGGAAGGTTGGCTCTTCTGATTACAGCAGGCTTTGATTAAATACAAACAAGCTAATGGAACAAAAGAGGGAGAGAGGGAGAGAGGGAGAGAGAGAGAGAGAGAGGGAGAGAGAGGGAGAGAGAGGGAGAGAGAGGGAGAGATCTCTTCTAGAACGTCCTGCGGTCCTTCCTCAGAAGAACCGTCCCAGAGGGAAAACAGAAGGAAGCATGGAGCTGGCCATCTGTCTCTCCCCTTCCCTCCAATTTTCCTCCATCCTTGGTCCGTCTGTAAAATGTGCCTGCTCTAACCTATCTTTTGAGTTTCAGCGGGTACACACCAACCTCCTTCATATTCAGCATCTATCACTGTGGCCTTCTTAATGTCAAGGAATAATAAGGCCCGTGCTTGCACTGTGACCCCCTGAGAGTTCGTTTTGTTTTTGAAGTGAGGAAGCCTGGGTCTGCATTTTCCTCTGGACCTTTGATCCCAGGCGGCCAAGAGCATGAAGGTGGCACAGCAGGGAGAGGGGTCAGGTGGTCACGTACTCTTGGGGGCTCCTTTCCCACACTCTTTCTCCCACTCCCTTCTGTTCCTGCTTCTGTAAAAGGAGGGAGCCCATCACAAGCGTCACATAAACCAGCAGCAGAGAAAGAAGAAGAATTCATCTGTGGAGAGGAAAAAGAATGCATTATGGCTACAGGAGAGCTCCAGCCAACTGAGAAAGGAGAGGAAGGTGGGCAGTCATGGGACCTTGTTCCAGAGGGTATGATTCTGGGCCCAGGGAAGAGGTGCAGAGGGTTTGAGAGGCAGAGTGTGATGGGGAGCACAAATGACACCCTTGTCAGCAGCCCCGGACAGGTGGCATTGGGGGATAAGCCCAGGTAAGCAGACAGGTAAGGCGAAGGGAGGTGAAGTCAGTGTCTTCTCACAACTTTTCACAACTCGGAGAAGAATTGTGGGAAAGCTGGTTCTGACAGAAAATAGTTCGTATATTTAAGAAGGAGGTTCATGCGTGTGTCCTGGGATAGGCTGCAGATCGGCCTCCTCTCCTCCTCATCCTTCTCCTTCATCTTCCTCCTACTCTCCTCCTTTTCCTTCTTCAGACCGCATGAGGTAAGAGTTGAGTGTCATCACCTACTGCGAACATTCATTCAAAATGAACTTTCTGGGGCCCCTGGATGGCTCAGCTGGTTTCAGCTCAGGTCATGATCTCAGGGTTGTGGGATCGAGCTCCACATCGAACCCCACATCGATCCCCACACTGGGGCCCTGCACTCAGCGCGGAGTCCACTTGGGATTCTCTCCCTCTCCCTTTGCCCCTCCCCCTGCTTGCTCGCTTGCGCTCTCTCTCTCTCTCTGTCCCTCAAATAAATAAATAAAACCTTAAAAAATAATGAACTTTCTAATTTCAAGAATTTGAATGAAATGAATGAATTAAATAAAAAGTAGTAACATACTACAATGAGATGTTAATAGGCGTATCAGTATAATTAACATATCATATATAATGTGTAAGAATAAAATAATTGATAAAATAATTAATTACTAATTACTTGAATTAATTCATATTGAATTAAAGTGAACTGTCTCCTCTGCCCTTCCTTTTTACCTGACAAAGACGCCAGGCCACACATGACTGTTTATTTGGAGGTTTGCCATTGTGAGATCTTGTAGCATGTGTGAGTTGGCCTTATACCACGGACATTTTGCTCGAAGGTTAAAACGTATGCCTTATACCCAAGAGAAACCAGTAAAATAACAAATTAGTCCTAAACATTACAGACAATAAGCCACCATAAGAGATGAAATGGAATTACAAAAAAAATACTCAGATCACAAGAAGGCAGGCAAAGAGGAGAGATGAAAACAAAGAACAGAGGAGACAAACAGAAAAGAAATTGAGGGATGGTTAACTTAAACCTTATCGTATCAATAATCATAGTTCATGGAAATGCTCTAAACACCCCAGTTAAAAGATAGAGATTGTCAGGTAGGCAATAAAAAAGTTGAGCTCCAACCCCATACTGCATTTTAAAAATCCACTTTAAAAACAGACACAAGGGGTGCTGGGCTGCTGTAGTTGGCTGAGCACAATTCTGGAGCCTAGCCCAGGTCTTGATCTCTGGGCTGTGCAGTCAGGCCCCACACTGGGCTCTGCACTGGGCAGGGAGCCTACTAAAAAAAAGAAAAAAAGACATGTAAAAAGTTAAAAGTAACATTATGGAAGTACATCATGCTAAAACTCATAGAAGTAAAACTCGAGTAGCCACATTAATATCACAGAAAATAGATTTCAGAGCAAAGAATGCCAAATATAAAGTCATTTTGTGAAAGACTCAATTCATTAAGAGTATATGATAATTCTTGGGGTGTCTGGCTGGTTCAGTCAGCAGAGCGTGTGACTTGATATCAGGGTTGTAAGTTCAATCCCCACGCTGAGTGTAGAGATTACTTAAAAATGAAGTCTTAAAATGTAAGTACATAATAATTCTAAAAGTTTATGCACAGAGCAATAGAGATTACAAAAATGCAAGACTTACAAATCCCACATTGATAAAGGATGCATGTCCAGAGTGTTTGAGAAACTTTCCATACATAGAAATCAGAAATCAATACAAAAAAGTGGGTAAAACTATTTAGACAGACACTATACCAAGGAAGGCATATGAACGACCAGTTAAGTATGTGAAAAGACACTCTGCATCATTAGCCACTTGGAAAAGTAAAACCACGATACGATGATGCCCCTACATACCAATTTCAATGGCTAAAATGACAGACTGATCGTATGAAGTGTTGGCAGGGATGTGCACGAACTTGAACTTTCATGCACTGCTATTGGGGATGTAAAACATCATAACCAGTTTGGAAGACAATTCGGCATTTCCTGGAAAATGGGAATGTACATTTCTCCTGTGATCCAATCATTCCACTGTTCTGTATTTCCTCAGGAGAAATGAAAGTGGACATCCATATGGAGACACAGACGGCTATTCACGGTAGTTTTATTTGTAACGGAACCAGACTGGAAACCATCCACATGCCCATCGACTGGTGAACAGATAAAGAAACAGAGTGAGTCTGTACAAAGAAATACCGCCCAGCCCTAAGAGAGGTGAAGCAGACACACACCACCACATGGGGGACTCTCAAAGTAACTTGGTTTCACAGCCAGTATTCTTATCCTCGTCTGTCTCGCTCACTGGAGCTCCTCAGAGATTCAAGCTTGTAGCCCTGTGATTGTCACAGGACAATTGCTCCATTAATTCTTCTAGCTGAATCGTCAGCCAAACCAATCAAAGCTTAGTCTCCAGTGGTCTCCACAGTCATGAGACAATGCCAGGTGGAGGGCAAATGCAGGGTTGTGAACAAACCAGCGAATCCAATGAGTCTATCTTTGGTCAAGAAAGCAGAGTCACTAGGATATAATAAACCGTCATATATAACAGAGGATTATTTTAGATATTTAACCTCAGGCAACTGTAGGAGCTGGGAAAACACCGAGTGGGGGCCGTTTCCCTGCATTCTGAGGCTGCAGCTTGAAGACAGCAGAGCAGATGGGAAAAGAAATGAAGTGGGGACAGTAGGACCTCCTGAACCTGCCAGGGTGGGAGGCCCCACAAGGACAGACTAGAATCTTTCCCTTTCTCACGGCCTCCAATTTGCCACCTTTAATGGCGGAGATGTCCTTCAGGAGAAACTCACGCCTTTGTCATGTAAAAAAAAATGCGGCACCTGGGTGGCTCAGTTGGTTCAGTACCTGACTCGTGGTGTGATCTCAGGGCCAGGAGCTTGAGCCTCACATCTGGCTCTGCACTAAGTGTGGAGTCTGCCTGAGATTCTCTCCCTCCCTCCACCCCTCCCACTCATGCTCTCTCAAAGAAAGAAAGAAAGAAAGAGAGAGAGAGTCTTAATCACACATTCACCTTGGTTTCACTTGCAAAGTTATAAAAAAGAAACGCCCTCAGCAATCAAGAGGTCATTACTGCCCAGCATGTATGTCACACTGCTTTTCTCATCACTGATTTTTCTCAACTCTTCCGAAGGCCGACTCTAATGCTCCCTGAGCATACGAGGAGCCAAGTATGGTACAATGATTTTGTAATTTTTTATATGCTATGTAGTGCTGTTTATGGTCCTGTGGGGCTAGAACAAGGTGTTTTACTTCCAGTATTTATTTAGAAGGTGAAAACTCAGTAGACACTTTCTGTGTGACTGTTTGGCTAAAGGTTCTGAAAATTCTAGTTGGGTTTACACAGAAATCTTCTTTCCTATTGTCATTTGAGCAATTGCCGAATTTAGTTTGACTTCCACATCTATGGAACCAATGGGGTTTATTTAAAATAATATAGGGAGTTTTCTAGATCAATATTGCCACGTGTTCATTATCAAGAATTCCCTGAACACCACCTGCAAGTCAGAATTGTGGAGCTGAGGAAGCTAATTGGTTTCTTCCAAGTTCCTTGAATCCATACTGACATTTTCCAAGTGAAACTCCAACCTTAATAGTTCACAAAGGCATTTTATGAGCTCATTACACAACATCAAATAAATGCACCACATCAGAGGTCATTTAGATGTAAGGGTGTGACAAGAAAATGACTGGATCATGGAGGATTTTCTACTCTGACAACAGGTTTACCAGAAAAGTCCTAATGAAGATACAGTGGAAAGCCAACTGGAAAGGACTGAAGACTGAGAGACATGTTCTCTATTCTCAAGTGTCATCACAATAGTTCTCATCATATTAGAAGTATAATTTGCATTTCAATTAAAGGGCCCAAAATAGATACAATGGTTAGGTGCTCTTTAGCAGGATCCTAACCAGATTTAAGAGGAATCCAGTTCTTCAGCTTGGAAAGGAAAACCATGGCATTTGGTCCGATTTAAACTATGAACTGTTACTCTATAAATATTTTCCCTCATTCACTACAAGTGCTACAAAGGAAGCTTTATTTCTTTGATAAAGAATGCTGAAGATAGGGGCACCTGGGTGGCTCAGTGGGTTAAAGCCTCTGCCTTCGGCTCGGGTCATCGTTCCAGGGTCCTGGGATTGAGCCCCACATCGGGCTCTCTGCTCAGTGGGGAACCTGCTTCCCCCTCTCTCTACCTGCCTCTACCTACCTGTGATCTCTCTCTCTGTCAAATCCATAAATAAAATCTTAAAAAAAAAGAATGCTGAAGATAGAAAGAAAGAAAGGAAAGAAGGGGAAGGAAGGAAGGAAGGAAGGAAGGAAGGAAGGAAGGAAGGAAGGAAGGAAGGAAGGAAGAGGGAGGGAGGAAGAAGGAAAGAAAAGAAAGAAGGAAGGAAAGGCAGACAGTGTTGTTTCTCTAGAAAGTTGATAGTTGGTTTTAACTGTGACCACAGAGCTTACTCTAGAGATCCTTGAGTTCTGTACAGAGAATGTTCTAGGTAATAGTCAGTAGCTAAGTCTCAAGAGCTTTGGGACTAGAAGCAAGATCCAAAATACCTGGAGAAGACTATTCCTGGAGAAGACTATTTCTCTTTATGACTGAGTTGGCACAATTTGTTAGGTCTGGAATAAAAGGGGTTTTGTTAGTTTAATTTTTGGTACACAGATTCTGTCAAGTTGGCTAAGCTAAGATATTGAGTACTCTTTCCAGAAAATGACCCTTTGTTCTTAAGGGACTTAATCGTTCTCAAGCAATCGTGACCATTCAAGGGGGACGCTCAGGAAGTGATGAAAGGAGAGATTCTTTCACAAGCCACTTGCTTGAACTCATGGCATCGACTCACACACCACCTTCACACTCCGAGGTGCCCAGGACAACATCCGCTCCGTCCCCGGGCCATTCTGCTGTGTGCACCACATCTTCATTCTCTACCCAGATTATGAAAGAGGACTCTGAGGGAACCACAATGTGAAATGAGTGAACATTTTTTTTAAACCAGAAAAGTAAGCAGGAAGGGAAATCTAGATATAAAAAAAGAAGAAATGAATCAGGAGCAAAAAATCAATCCCTTAGATAAAATTCAATGTAACGGGGGGTTGTTGTATATTTTTTATTGTGAGAAATGACGTACATAAACAAAGTAGGCAGAATGACAAAACAACCCCTCTGGCACCCAGAACCCAGCTTCAAAAATCACCAGCCCAAGGTTAGTTTGGTTTTATTCCTACCCAGTTCACTTTCCTCCCTTATTATCTTGAGAAGAGCCCTAGGGATCACATCATTTAAGTTTTAAATATTTCAGTATGTATCTCTAAAATATATGAAACCGTATTTAAGTGCAAGGATCACCGTATCATTGTGACACCTAGAAATGAATAATTTCTAATGGGTTCAAATACATAGTTAGTATACAAACTACTAAATATCTCATAAATGTCCCATTTTTAAGAGTTTGTTTGAATCACAGTCCAGATAAAGGTCACAACAGCAACTGGCTGATATATTGCTTAAGTACTTTATGTTTCACTTCCCCTTCATCTGTGTCATGTGCTTCTGAAGTCTTCTCTAGTCTGAAACATAACCTTTTTCTGAAGTAGCACACCCAAAGAAAAATCAATGTCAGTGTCCTCTATTGAATTATAGGTTTCAGATCCATGTATATGAGTTCACATACAGTAAATATCTAGGAACAATTTTCATTGTCATTGAAAAAAATTTTGGAATTTTCTTGTCATCTTATTAGACAACTTCAATTCTTTTGCTTTCCTTTGGTTTTGAGGTGTGAGGAGAAGATGTGTTCATCTGTTGTCTCAAGAGAAGAAAGTATCATTCCAAAATCAAATAAGGAATTGTGGCAGACACATGTTGTATCTTCACACACGAAGCCCATCTCATGACCATAAAGACTCCTGTACATTTTTCTGTGCTCTCTTTACCACGTATTTAAAATAGCAGAATCCTGAGACATCTGGGGGGCTCAGTTGGCTGAGTGTCTGCTTTCGGTTCAGGTCATATCTCGGGGTCCTGGGATCGAGCCCCACGTGGGGCTCCCTGCTCAGCTGGGAGCCTGTCTATCCCTGGGCTCATGTGTTCTCTCTCTCTCTCTCTCTCTCTCTGATAAATAAATAAAATATTGAAAAAAGAAAAATTAAAAATATAATAAAATGGCAGAATCCTGGGTCCCTCCTACACACTTGGAAGACAGTTACCTGACCCCCATCAGGCTGGGACAGAAGTGTCACACCAACTGAGATTGGGGGTTTGTTACTATAGCATAGTCTAGCTTCATCTGTCCTAACAGAATTTGGGGACCCAAATGCAAATGCAGGCATACCTTGTTTTATTGTATGTCACTTGATTGTGTTCCCAGATACTATGTGGGGTTTTTTGTTTTTGTTTTTGTTACCAATGGAGGGTTTGTGGCAACTCTGAGCTGAGCAAGTTTACCAGTGCCATTTTTCCAACAGTCTCTGCTCATTTTGTGTCTCTGTGTCCCTTTGTAGTAGTTCTCACAATATTTAAAACTTCATTGTGATGGTATTCGTTATGGTGCTCTCTGACCAGTGATTATGACCCTCTGAAACCTCAAGCGGTGGTTAGCATTTTTTACCAGTCAAGTACTTTCTAGTTAAGGAATGTATATTGCTTTTGTAGACACAAAGCTAGCGCGTGCTTACTAGACAACAGTTTAGTGGAAACACAACTTTTCTATGCACGGGAAACCAAATAAAGAATTTGACCTGCTTTATGGTGATAGTCATTTCACCGCCGCGGTCTGGTACCAGCCCTGCAATGTGTCTCAGGCGTGCCAGTACACCGTCGGCGGTCTAGATGAGAAAGCTACGAAACCCTGTTGAAGTAAGACTCCCACTTTCATAATAAATTTACTTATTGATTCATATATTTACCAAATAAATTAAATGAAGCAGATTTTGAAAGTGAACAGTAGATATAGGCTATAGGGTTACATATTTTTTTTATTTTTTTAATTATTTTTTTATTTTTTTAAAGATTTTATTTATTTATTGGGCACACACAGAGAGAAATCACAAGTAGGCAGGGGAGGGGGGTGGGGGGGAGAGCAGGCTCTCCACTGAGCAGAGAGCCCGATGCGGGACTCGATCTCAGGACCCTGAGATCATGACCTGAGCTGAAGGCAGAGACTTAACCCACTGAGCCACCCAGGCTACATATTTTTTAAAGAAAACAGTAAAATACTTAAACATTTCCAATCATATTTACTTTAAAATCTACATGTGCATTAGCCATCAACAGACTGAAAAGAAATAAAATGGCTGCTGGGAAGAGGAGCCGCCACTCCTTTGGCTGATACTGAATCAGCATAGAAGAAAGCAGCATAGCTAAATGTCTGATTTGAAAGCAATTACTTTTCGGCATTGAGAGGAGTTTTCAGCCGAATGATCTATTATTACTTTGACACAGACAGCTAAAACCGACTTTCTGTTATACAAGTTCTTCCCCCAAATCCAAGAGAACTTATTTAATCCATGCTGGTGGAGTCATAGAGGAGCCGGGCGACACCTGTGGGACCTGGGGCCGTCTGTCATCTCCGAACGGGTTCTCTGGGACAGGAGGTGGTCTCTTTGAGGCCACTGGTAGAGGTCAGCCCTCATGCCTGCCAGGGACCAATCCCCGTAAACCTGTCTATATCATTTAATCAAAATCTGTTTTTATTCTCACTTCTCGATTATGAAGTAGACAAGCCATAGTGATTGAAAACAACATACATTTTAGCCAAATGATACAATAGAAAATCACAGAAATGGAGCAGTGGGAGAGCACGAAGATGGTTAGCTAAGTCCTTTACCGCACTGAAGAAGGAGCTGTGCCACAGAACCCCCAGGAGGCTTACGCAAGCCCAGAACACAGGCAGCTGTGCCCACTACAGCTCTAGACCCAATTTTCTGACTCCTGGCCCAGAGCCCTTTTTGTCTGCCTTTGAATGGAACATCATCTTAATACAATTTGCATACTCTAAAGAAACCTACTTATTACAAATCTGATTTAAATATGTATGGGACTTAGAATAAGCACTCTTGTCACTAATGAACATGGGAAACCATCTTTTTTTAAAATGTAGAATAACCTAATAAGAGGCAGATTATTAAAATATAGAATGGATTTTGAAGGTTTTGTTCACATTTCCTCTCTTCGGCTCCAGCTTTCTCCCTTTCTGACTTTAGATAAGTTGCTGACATTCTATGAACCTCAATTTCCTTCCTTATCAAATGGGGTAATAACAAAGTCTTACTGAGTTCCTGGGGCAGCTACGGGTCCTTAGTGCTGAGCAGGCTCTAAGGTCCTTACCGTGCGGCAGAACCACGTTTCCGTGCATGCTGGTGCGGCTGGGGGTCTGGCAAAACCTTCATCTAAGATCTGGGGGCTCACGTTGTGCTATTTTATTACGGCTTCAACCTTAAATTTTTGCATCCTGGCAAATGGTCCCACAATACTCTACTCATTAAGCCACTGATGGGAATACATTTTCCAGTGAAATCAACACTGTATGTTTTCTAGAAACACAAGTCAACCAAACCCTATCTTGCTTTCATGCCAATTTAATTGCCACAGCTAGCTCGACGATTCCATTTTAAGCCTAATTGCTTCAAGGTGGCAAGAAACATATAGAAGTTTATTTGTTTAGGCTATTTGAGAGAGAAAATACAGCCTGTCAGCAAGCACATTCTATTGATGTGGTAAGTGGTTGCACATTGGGAAAACAGAAACACTTAAAATTGTGTAACATTAAGCATAGCCCTGGTATGATGAAGTATGAGACAAATGTGACACAGAACTTGAAAACCAGGAGAAACCCACAGTTCCAGCGCAGAGAGATGTCTGTAGGATGTGGCCCATGGGTCAAAGAGCTTCAGAAAAGACACTCGAAACTCTCTCTCCAATCCTTACTTAATCCCCACTTTCACTTTCTAGTCACAAGCATGTATTTTTCATATAGAAAGAAAGATACAAAGTTACGAAATACTCTTTCATTCCCCCACTCAAATAAGCACCATATGCCCCCGGCACTAATGCATGAACTGTGTAGCATTTTAAAATGCTAATACCTATAAATAGGAAATCTGTGTCTTCTTGAAAACAACACAAGTTGGACTTCGTAATGGTGCAGAGTTTAGGTAGGCAATCATAGGTGTAACGTGGAAGCATATAAAAGACAAGTGTTAAATGTGTAACAGAGGCGCTGGTTTAAAATACTGCTCTGAGATCACGTTAGAATAAGTTTTGCTTTCATACTTCCACATTTGGAATGGTAAAAGAGTTC
>RCUC01122737.1:0-28299 GCA_003697995.1 Taxidea taxus jeffersonii
CAAATTCCTTTTCCTCTAAGCAGTTTTCCACCTGACCACTCTGACCTAGGATATCTTTTGCTCCTTATAATCCTAAACCATGGGGACCATATACTGTCTTGAAGGGTTCTCCATGCTGAACCTCTGTCTTCTCTCCCTAACAAACCTGTGGACTCCTCGAGATTTCTCCCGCTTTCCATCTGGTCATAACCTGCATCACACCTCCATACAAAGCGATGATTCACAGATAACTTTGACTTGATTTGTGGCTTTCCTGCAGGCCCTTGGATGGCTGGTCCTGTATGTGGTAAGGAAGGGAGAACTCCCTTTTGAGACACTGAAGACTAAAAGTAATGAAGAGGTGATTGAACTTTCTCAGGCTGAGGAAACTCGGGACCTCATTCGTTGCCTGTTTAACCCAGGAGACAACGTGCAGAGGCACTTGAATGGCCTGCTGGGTCATCCCTTCTTTTGGAGTTGGGAGAAGTAAGTAAAAGTTTATTGCATATTCCAGGTCTCCTCCAGGAGGGAGACAGTGAGTGTATTAGTCATGATATCTATCTATATCCAAATGATAAATATAAATATAGATTTATTTATTTAAAAATCATTTTATTTATTTACTTATTTAGAAAGTCATAAGTAGATGCTGTGCTGAGCAGGGAGCCCGATGTGGGGTGCTATCTCAGGACCCTGAGATCATGACCTGAGCTGAAATCAAGAGTCAGGCCCTTTAATCAACTGAGCCACTCAGGTGCATATATATGTGTGTGTGTGTGTGTGTGTATGTATATGTATATGTATTTATTTAATTTTTTAAAAAATAAGGAAATGGCTCATGCAGTATGAAGGCTGAGAATTCTCACCATCTGCCTCTGTAAGGTGGAGACCCAGGAAAGCCCACAGGGTAACTGAGTCCAAATCCAAAGGCCTGAGAGTCAGGGGCACTGAATGTGGGTTCCAGTAAGGGTCTGAAGGCCTGAGAGCTGGAAGGGCTGAGGCCAAGAGAAGACTGATGGCCCAGCTGAAGAAATCAGATAAGAAGGGGTCAATTCCATCTTTTGTGGATTGGATGAGGCCCATTCACATTGGGGATGGTGATCTGCCTTACTGAGTTCAGCAGTTCAGATGTGATCGTCTAGAAACAGCTCACAGGTACACCTAGAATAGTATTTAATCTGGGCCCCTTGTGGCCAGACAATTTAACACATAGTATGAACCATAGTGGTAGGATGATATGGGAAGGAGTCAGGCTGGGAGTCAACAGACCCAGGCTCTCCTCTCAACTTGGCCTTTTCTAGCTATGTATCTTTGGAACAGAGACTTAACCTCTCTGAATTCTGGTTTTGTTTTCTGAAGAAGAAAAAAAGAGGGAGAGAGAGAGAAAGAGAGAGAAAGACGCCTGCCTGCCTCTCCCATCATGCAGAATTTTTAGAGACATGGTTTTACTACTTTTATCAAAAACCAAAATGTACGGGGCGCCTAGGTGCCTCAGTGTGTTAAAGCCACTGCCTTCGGCTCGGGTCATGATCCCAGGGTCCTGGGATCGAGCCCCGCATCGGGCTCTCTGCTCTGTGGACAGCCTGCTTCCTCCTCTCTCTCTGCCTGCCTCTCTGCCTACTTGTGATCTCTATCAAATAAATATGTAAAATCTTAAAAAAAAAACAACCCAAAATGTAACATTGTTTTCTTTCTGAAAAGAGAGGGCAGAATCAAATGACCATGATAATTCTGTCATCCTCAGCCGCTATAGGACCCTTAGGGATGTGGGAAATGAATCTGACATTAAAAAGGGTGCGGTTAAAGGCAAGATTGTCCAACTACTGCAACCTGAAGAATCTGAATGTTCCAGAAGTTTTGCCAAGTGGACTTCTAAGGTATGAACCGTTCCTGTGGTCTGGAAGTTATTCTAGGAATAAGGATCTATGTAATGTGTTATGTTAGTTTTTCTAACTTTTTTTTTTATATTGTAGGCCTAGCTCAACCAAGGGGTGGAAAAGGTGGTTTCCCTGCCTTCCTCTCCAGCCCAGTCCCCCTCCGCCCTGTTGGGTCAGAGGCCAGGCCCTCCTGACAGACAGACTCTCACCTAGACTCCTCCTTAGGATTTCCTTATTCCAGGCCAGGAGACTTTTTCCTTTCTTAGGGCTCTTTCCCTCCAGCGCTGGTTCTGAGAGAGGCCTGGCTAATGATCCTATTACTGTTGGCACAAGAGCAGCTGATTAAATGAGGTTAACCCCAAGGAGCTGCCCCACCATGAGGCTTCTCATCCAGGGAGAGCCTGGCGGCGGCTGCTATGTACAACCCCATTCTGAGCAGCCGCACACACCTCCCTTCTGCCTGAGAAAACACACCATGAAGAAAAGGGGATCTTTCAAATTCCTCCTCTTCAGGAAAGGGTCCATCTAATGAACTAAATATAGTAAAACACAAAAAATCAGTCATCATCTTGATCTAGTCAGTGCTATCAGAACTTTCTTTTTTTTAGATTTACTTATTTATTTTCAGATGGAGAGGGAGAGGGAGAGAGAGAGAGTGTGTGTGTGTGTGTGTGTGTGTGTGTGTGAGAGAGAGAGAGAGAGAGAGAGAGAGAATCTTAAGCAGACTCTGTGCTGAGTGTGGAGCCCAAGGCAGGGCTGCTTCTCTGAGATCAGGACCTGGGCCAAAACCAAGAATTGGATGCTTAACCAACTGTGTCACCCAGTGCCCCCTTAGAACTTTCATTCTTATTACTTAGCAGACATTTATCAAATACCAGCTACTTGCTGAACCTACACAAGCCCATGGGCATGTGAAGCAGAATACAGCATGGTCCATGGGGGGCTGAGAGACCCACAGAAGCATTGCCTGTGTGATGCATGCTGGGGAGCTCAGAGACTGTGCAAAGCACTATGGGAAAATCCATAATCCTCAGGCCTTTGACCGAGACCCACAGCTCTATCCTGTGCCTGATCTAGGACGGCTTCTCCCACACCTCTTTGTTTCTGGGTCTCATTTTGCTTTCCTTCCCTCACTTACCTCTAGATGATACATCACACTCATAATTGCTGCTTGGCGTCCATCTTTCCTGCTCCCCTTTAAATCCCACAAGGGAAGAGACTATTCATTGTCTTGTCCACTGCTGAATTCCTGGCATGGAGTAAGTGTGCCATGACTCTGCTAATGAATGTCTATAAAACTTCAGCTAAGGGGCGCCCAAGTGGCTCAGTCAGTTAAGCATCTGCTTTCAGCTTAGTTCCGGATCCCAGAGTCCTAGGATTGAGCCCCATGTGGGGGCTCCCTGCTCAGCGGGGAGTCTGCTTCACCCTTTCCCTCTGCCCCTTCCCCCTGCTTTCTCTCTCGCTCTCAGATAAATAAATAAATAAATAAATAAATAAATAAATTTTTTTTGAAGAAAAACTTCAGCTGAAACATAAACCTGTAGGAACAGAGACGTTGGAAACCAAAGCAGATAACAATAACAGCTAACAATTCTCTGGTGCTGACTATATGGTGGTTATAGTTCCCAGGACTTTCTGAGAGTGTCCACAGTTAATCCTTATAACGGCCTTTGAGCTAATTACCTTCGTGTCACAGGTGGACCCACAGAGGCACAGACAAATCATTTTTCCAACGGTCCAGAACCAGCCCCAGGATCTGCTGCCAGGCAGTCTGGCTGCTGAGGCCATGTGCTAAAGCTGCTCACTGCAGGAAGCTGTGATGCCATCGAGTCCACCAACGCATTTCACGGCTGAGCTCATGGAGACTCAGACGTGTGACCTGAAATAGGCAGGGCTAGAGAGGCGGAGTTTGGCACAATCAGGATGGAAAGCCCATTCTTTTCTTTTCCCAATTCATCAGTTCTTTCCCCTAAGCTTCACTGACTTATGTTGAATTCTGAGGACTTCAAGTCTTATCTCTTAGTTCCCATGTGAGATTTTGATTTTCTGTTGCTTTTTGTGACTTGCCCATTTTCATGGTTGGTCGTTCAGTTTTGCGACTGAATGGAGAAGCCAAGTTTTCCAGTGTTTGCCGCTGCCTCCTCTCCACAGGCCGCCCCGTCCTGCCACACAGACACGCTTTCTAAGTATGACAGCTAACGAAAAGGGTGCATGCACAAAGAGAGAGGCATTGACTTGAGAGAAGCTGCTCTGGGACACTTAGAGGCAAGGAGAAACATGAAACCTTTGGACATAGAATTCAAAACAAAGCCAAACAAAAACGACGACACTCGTTTTGGCAATGACTACCAGGTCTGATGTTAGTCCGAATGAATCCTCTTCAAAGGGGAAACGTAACCAATTACCAACTCGGACGGGTGGCCACAAGGATAAAAATACTGCGTAGTATGATGAGCAAATTTCTCAGTATAGTAGCCAAAGAATTCCTAAACCATGTTTCAATACATTTAATGTCTCATGAAAAATAGTTTGCTTGGAAAATAGAGATTGGAATATAGAGTTACTTATGATCCTTCATCCAGACAGAACTATGGATAGCATTTTAATGTATGGTATTTTCTTCCATTTGTTTCTTTCTATTAATTTGCATTATTAATTAGTGGTAATTTGGGCATATATCCAAATTTGCAATTTGCCTCTTTGTATTAACATCCCATGAGGATATATTCTGTGGTGCTACCACATTTGTGTGTAATGTTTTGTTTTTTAGATTGACAAATATGTTATGGATAAAATGAATAGGTTTTATAAAACTGAAGAGCGTGCTTATAAGGACACTCTGAGTGACCTGTTAAAGTTCATCCGGAATTTGGGAGAACATATTAATGAAGACAAAAATAAAAAGTGAGTATTATTTCTGTTCCTGGAAGTCATATATGACATGAGGATGATTAAAAAATCCCATTCGAAATTGATACTGCTACTTGTTAGAAGGAAGAAAATTTATTTTGATGAAATGAAAAGTAATTCCTTTCCCCTGTTTGGAAAAGGGCCAACACAAGGGTCTTACAATGAATGGACGTGCCCGGCAAGCTCGCCTCTTCCTTCTTAGCTTTTGCTGAGCCCTCTTGAACAGAAGGGTGGTAACTCCCTTGTGGGGAGCAATGTTGGTGACTGGGCAGCTTGATGAGGTGAATGTAGTGCTGTAAACATCTAAAAAGTGGAGCCGTGTTAGTGAAATCAGATTTTGCGACCTAAAATGGTAGCTGTGAACTCACAAAAAAACTTGCAGTTTTTATGGCTCTTTTGGATTTTGGAACTGTAGTAAGAGATTGTGGAACTGTATCATCTTCATGTTCTGGATGATAAAACTGGGGTTCACAAAAATTAAGTTGCTAGTTAGCTTAAGAGTTGTTAGGACATGAATCTTGTTCTGTCGGATTCCAAAATCCTTACTTGCTCTGCTCTAGAAACGGAGGGAGCAAAGGGATCTCCGGGCCCAGATGCTGATGTTAGTCCGAATGAATCCTCTTCAAAGGGGAAACGTAAACCCTTTAAAGGGGGAAGATGATCTGGGGGGCAATCACATGAATACATTTATGTTTCCTTTCAGCATGAAGTTGATAATTGGAGAACCTTTCCAGTATTTGCAGGAGAAATTTCCCGATCTGGTCATGTATGTCTATAAGAAACTACAGAACACGGAATACAGAAAGCATTTCCCCAAAAACTCACAATCTGAAAAAGCACTGGCGTGATGAAGGTCAGCCCCAAGGGGTGGCTGAGGCTTTCGAGTTCAGGGAGACCCTTATTTAGCTGTGTGATCCTGGGCACGTCACAATTCTCTGGGCCTCTTAATTAACTTGATTGCTTGTGAGGAGGTGACAGATCCTGGTGCAATGTTCAGTATTCCCCACATGTTTATGACCAACAAGAATACGCTCAAACTACCCTCCTGGACCTTCTCACAGGTAAAACTTACTGGCAGGAGCTGGGGGGTGGGGTGCCCTGCTAAGACTTCTTTTGTCAGTTGCACCAAAGGAGCGGGTGCCTAGACCTCTAGGGCTGGATTATCTCATTCAGTTCTCCCAATGACCTTGCAAGCTAGGGTTTGTGATCTCCACTGAAGAACTAGCACACCTGGGGCACCCAGCTGGCTCAGTCAGTAGAGCATGCGACTCTTGGTCTCAGGGTTGTGAGTTTGAGCCCCATGTTAGGTGTGGAGATATTTAAAAATAAAATCTTAAAAAAAAACCCAAAAAACACAAAATCCCACAAGAACTGGCAGACCTGACACTCAGAGAATTGGACCTACTTGCCCAAGATCATACAGCATGCACAGAGCACTATATAAATGCATGTCGTGTTATTATTCTCTCTCACGTGGATACTTTTGAACTTAATTACTAGCCCAGGGATCTTCTGGATGGATCCCAAAAGGAATATGTCAAGGGGCTTCCAGGAAGCTCATTCATTCATTGAGTCCACTTATTCATTCATTCACTCTTTGTTGATCACTGAGAATAAGCCTAGGAACTGATTGTATGAACTGCCTACACTGGTTTTCCATGACCTTATGGCAGTAGTTCTCAACTGGGGGCAGTATTGCCCCTGAGGGGCCATTTGGCAGTGTCCAGGGATGCTTTAGTTTCAAATCTGGGAGATAAGGGGGTGTTACTGGCATCTGGTAGATGGAGGTCAGGGATAATGCCAAATATTCTGCGATGCACAGGATAGCCCCCCACAGCATGGAATTATCCAGCCTAAAATATCAGTGGTGCCAAGACTGAGAAACTCTGCCTTCAGGGATTGGGACACCTTTGAACTGACCATGGATTATGTGGACCATCTCACAGAGGAGTGACCTGGATTTGTTTTCTTGCTTCTGAATTTGTAGTGAAACAATTCCAGTGTCAACCTCCCAAGAAGTCCCCTGAACACCCTCACTTTCCACACCCCAGTCCAAGAGCTCTCTCTGGCTCCCTAGCACCCATAGCCACACCAGAGCATGCTTCTCTCCACCCTTGCATGCTTCTTCCCAACTGGAATGTGAGATCTTAAGGGCTGACAGAGATATATAGATATATCGGTATTGATACATCTATATAGATATATCGATAGAGAAATTGAGACAGGCATCTATAATTATTTGTATCATTAGTGCCTAGCAAAAAAGTCTGCCACATAAATATTCATTGAAAAATGAATGACCCATCTTCATACATGAGTAATAATGCTACCTTACATTTTAATGGTGCTTGATAATTTATAAATTACCCACATATTTTCTCTCTTAGTTTTCAAAACAATCCTGTGAGGTAGGTCCTGTTATCCTCACTTTGCAGGTAAGGATAGAGACATGTTGATTTACTCTAATACATAGCTAGGAAGTATCAGTGTCTTGATTTGAGTGTATTTTCTGGCATTAAGTCTGATGTATTTTCCACTCACTCTTGTTGTGGTGGTCAAGGTGGAGCTTTGTAATGGGAGGATCAAGGAAAACAAAACTAAACAAACATGGTATCATAGGTTCTTTCTGAAGAGATGGTGGCCTGAACCAGACTTCATTTAAAGTCGAGAAGTGTTGGAGTTAAACTAAACAAAATTGACATTGATGTCTTCTGCTCTCACCCGTAATTGTATGGATCATTCTCTCCTTGCTTAAAAAAAGGGAAATACTGGAAGAAAGAAATTTTAGGCTGTTCTATAAGGTTTTAGGAGCAGGAATATTGCTTTGGGTTTCAAAATTACGTTTTCGTTTTCCAGTTTGTTGTAAATCTCTGGATATGTCGATCAAAATGCCATTTGTAAAGCATATTCAATAAAACTTGGAATCATCTAATTAAGTCTGATTTTCTCAAAGTGATATTTTTCGCTATAAAGAGTAGTGATAGCTATAATAGAAAATGTTCAATGAGTAATGCCTGGGTAAGTTTTAAGAAAGGGCATCTTGCTCTTTAGTAATGGGAAAAGGAGCCTATTTTCAGCCCTCCAGTAATTCTATAACAATAGGCAGCTTGGGTGTCTTTGTAGAAAGGGAAGGAAGGAACTCAACATTTTAACCTCTGCTTTAATTCTCTGAAGGTTTCGGTGGACACTCTGCAAATATTTCTCATGCAGTCGCCATTATCACAAACATTTACTTGAGTGTGTGGCTCGTGTTAGGTGCTGTGTTAGGCAAGGCGATCCTGTGCCTGAGCTTGTCAAGCAGAAGCATCAGTTACATAGAGATGAGGGAAGACTGCCTTCCTGGAATGTACTGGACAAGCCCCATAGGAGAGAAAGTTACAGTAAGGTCACAATCTGCACTTGAGCACCTGCTGTTTTCCAGTGCTGAATGCTTTCATACATGACATCTGGCAACACCCAGGGCAATGGTATGAGATGCAATGATTCCCATTTTACAGAAGAGGCAACTACTGTGCAGAAAGAAATGATAAGTTGCCCAAGTTCATGTAAGTGGTAAGTGGAAGAGCCAGGATGCAAAACCCAGGTCTGCAAGTCCATAGGATGTGGGCTTGCTGGAGTGCCGACAGTGAGTTCGGATGGGTTGGATGATCACTGTGAGTACTGGGGGCTTGTATCTGTTCTCCCAGGGAAGCCTAGATGGTCAGAGTTACCCATGACCTTCACAGCACCAAATCCAAAGGCGTGTCTCTGTTTTCATCTAACAGCTGGCTACTCTTCTGCTTTGTCACCTGTCCTTAGCACCATGCTCACCTGCTTTTTCTCCCAATCGATTGCTCCTCCAAAGTGTCGTTTTTTGCCAGCTCCTTCTCTGCTCATCCCTAAACACTGAGTGTCCCTGACTTAATCTCTGAACAACTCACCTTTTCCCCTTTCTCTTTAGATGATCTCTTCAAATACCATGACTGATATCATCACAAATTGGCAGATGATACCCATGTTTGGAAATGCAGGTTTACCTATGACTGTTATTACTACCATCCTCTGCCCAATTGCCCCCAAATTATTAGTTTTGTTTCTTTTTTCCAACCTCTGAATATCCATTCTATTAAGTCCAGTTGATTCCCCGTCTACAATAAATCCCAAATGTGCTCACAACATTTTGTGTCCACTGGCTGGGTCAAGCCGCCATGATTTTTTTTATTGGACTGAAGCATAAGCCTCATAACTGATTATTGGGTTTCCATACTTGGTCCCTAACAAGACTTCCTCTAAAAAAAAAAAAAAAGGAAATTAGATCAGGTTACTTTCCAGCTTAAAATCCTTCAATGACTTTTCATTGCAGTTAGGATAAAACCAAATGGTCACCATCACATACATGGAATACCTGGCATCTACCTAATTCCATAGCTTAACCTACACAAGTGGGCATATTTCCCCGGAAAGGTAGAGCTGGACGGGTTTGGACTTCTTACCAAGGTGGGCAAGGTTGGGTTGCTGGGCTACGTGCAAGCAGGAGACACCAGGGAGCTCTGGTTGCTGAAGCCTGGGACTGCATCAGGTAGGCAGTCCAAACGAAGGTTGGGGGTTGGTGTACTAGTTCACGGTTAAAAGTCAGCATCTTGGAATGATTTCCAAGGGCAGGGCTCTCTCTACCCTGAGGCCAATCAAGTGCTTGGGTGAGTCCTGAGTTTCACAGGCCTGGAGTGCCCCCTGCAGGCCAAAAGTGGCTGACAGCCCGAGACTGCACAGGCATGGGCTTTGCCGAGCGGGAATAATCATGCACCCGGATCCGGGCAAGGTCAGAGAGGCGTGGTCACAGGAGGGGGCCCTATTAGGAGTACAAAGCATCTGCCTAATTCCAAGCCTTAACCTACACACACGTGCATAGTACCCTGAAGACGGAGGCCTGACCGCTTTACCAGGGCTAGATCTGGCCAGCGGGCTGGGGTAAGCCTCCAGTAAGAGGCTCCTGGGAGAACTGAAGGCACCAGAAGCTGGGATCCTATCAGGTAAACAGTCCACCTGGGGCCTGATTGTTGCCCACTTCAGCGGCTGTCTCAGAGCAGTTTGGCGGGGGCAGGGCAGAGGGGTGGGCTTCCTCCACCCTCAAGGCGATGCAGGTGTTTGGGGATGAGCCCTAGTTCCAAAGGCCTGAGGGTCCCAGCGGCCCAACTGCAGCTGATGGAATATAAATAAATAAATAAATATAAAGCACGTGGGAGGCGTAGTCAGGCTTTCCAGGGACCGGGAACAGGGCAAGCATCAGGACGGGCTCGGGACCAGCAGAGAGCTGCTGGAGGTCCAAAACGGGAGCCTAATCTCAAGGCCAGTCTAACAATGTGGAATATTTACTCTAATGCAAAGCGGGAGGTTTTTCAAGGGTCTTGTGAGGGTGGGGCCAAGCCGGCAAGAGAGGGCATCCTGGTTTTGGAGACATCTGGGAGTCCTGGTTCCTGGAGAAGCCCTGGACCCCATCCGACAAGCAAGTCCTCACGGAGTCAGTCACCCACTTGCAGCTGCTGTCTCAGGGCGATTTTCAGAATGTTGGTTCCCTCCATGCCTGAGGTTCTGCTGGTGGTTGCGGCCTGGCTGGGGCTTTGGATTGGCCTGAGGCTGGCTTATGGGTGTCTACTGTGCATGTGTGGGTGGTGCTGGTCCAGGTATCCAAGCTGCTGCAGAGCGCCAGCCTCCAGAGCCGCCGGGTCCCCGGAGCGGGCTTTCGGGGTTATAAGGCAACGGCCTGGTGACGAGCTTCACCTACCTAAGTGTGTATATTCCCGCCGAAGGCCAAGCCAGGATCATCAGGACTGCCTCGCCAGGGCTGGATCCCATGGGCTGGTATCCTGAATAAGAGACACCTGGGAGCCCTGATTGCTGCAGAAGCCTGGGACTCCAGCACCCACTAAGTCCACACGGGACTAGGGATAGGCCCTAGCTGCACAGGCCTGGAGGGCCTCTGCCTCCTGAGGATGGCTGATGGGCTACTTGGAAGTACCAGGCATCTGCCTGATTCTAAGCCTTCACCTGCTTGAATGGGCATGTTCCCGCTGAGGGCAGAGTGGGAGGATCTGGACTGCTTTGCCATTAAGGGCTGGGAAGGCTATCTGGTGCATCCTTCACTAAGAGACCCCTGGGAGACTTGACTGCTGGAGAAGCTGGGGACTCCATCAGGCCTCGAGTCCCAGTGGGGACTGTCTATGGCCAGTTTCAACCTGCCACCTCAGAAAGATTTGGGGCAGTGGGCACCCTCCATCCTGAGGCCATTCAGGTGGTCAGCTTCTGGCCGACAGTACGCGGACCTGGAGCGCCCCTGCAGCCAGAGTTTGGCTGACAGTGGGCCGACTGTGCACGTTCAGGCAGCCAGGCTCCTGGAGCAGGTAAGGCCGGGTCACTGTAGGGGGCTATTGGCTACCGGTCCACGTGGGGACCAACTATCACCCATTTGCAGCTCTGGGCTCAGAGTGATTTTCGGAAGCCTGCATGCCGGAGGCTGCAGGTGGTTGGGTCCCTGCCAGTTTCACAGACTTGGATGGCCCTGACTCCCCAAGGCCTGTCTGCGGGCTGAAGGCTGTGCATGTGCGGGCCTCCCAGGTCAGGTTAGCCAGAAACCTGGCAGAAGGAAGGTGGCAGGTGTGGCTAGGTTGCAGGAATGGGCTCTTGTACTTACAAGGCATCTGCCTAATTGCAAGCAGGTGCCTTCACAAATGGACATATTCATGCTGAAGGCAAAGCTGGAGGACTCTGGACTGCCTTGCCCAGGGTATGCTCCAGTAAGGGACACCTGCAGCCTTAAAAGCCTGGGACACCAGCAGAAAGCTGGTCAGTTGGTCCACACGTGGACTGACAGTCACCAGTTTAAAGCTGCCACTTCAGAATGATTTCTGGGTGTGGGCTCTTTACCCTGAGCTCCATAGGCCAGGAGGACCATGGCTTAACAAGTCTGGGGCACAGGGTGCATACTGTTCATGCAAGGGATTTACATCTCATAACAGCCAGTGACGTGCACCTGGGCAAAATTGGGGGGTTCTGGTCTCATGAGTGGGCTCTTTGGGGGGTCCATGGCATTGACCTAATTTTAAGCCTTAATGTACACAAATTCACATGAAGTTAGTAAAAGCTGGAATCATCTGGATAGCCTTGCCAAAAGGGGGGCAGGTGGCCTGTCCGGGGCTATCCTCCACTGAAACGCCTGGGAGTCTTGATTATTGGTAAGCCTGGGACCCCATCAAGCAGCCAGTCCAAACGGGGGCTGGTTCTTTCTGGAATGCCTCAGAAGGATTCTCAGGGGGCGTGCACCCTCCACCCTAGAGGATATGCAGGTGGCTGAGGACCAGCCAGAGGTGCAGAGGCCTGAAGTCTCTAGGCTGCCCAGGGTTGGTTGAGGGATGATGGAGTGCCTTCTGTGCATGCTGGGATTGAGCATTTAGGATAGCTGGGGCCTCGCTGCAGGGGGAAGTGTCAGGAGAAGCCTGGTCACAAGGGATGGCTGGTGGGGTATAAAGCACCTGCATAGTCAAAGCTCTAACCTACACAAATGTGCGTGTACCCACAGAAGGCAAAGCTGCAGGAAACCACACTGCCTTGCCAGTGTCAAATGTTTTTTGGTAAATCTGAAGCTCCACTTGGCCTTATTAAATGATTTGTGAACTGGGCAGCAACCCACCTAGCAAGCAGAGGAGAGCTCCACTGAGCTAAACAAGAAAAAGGATTTTATTTTATTTTTTTAAGAAAAAGGATTTTAAAGGCAGAGAGAAGGCATTAAAAAAAGAGAAAGGAATGCTATAGTTAGGTAAGGTTGCCTTGCTGTGGGGAGTGGATGAGGTTTATGGGTAAATTTCCTGATATTGACCAGGAAATTCCATGTTGGCTGGTTCAAGGTCACATTCCTGGGGTGGGGGTGGGGTTGAAGCTGCAATTTGGTTGCCTATTAAGTCTCGGTTTACTGACTTGGTGCCTTAACCCAGGTGATGGTATTTTGGGCCTGCGGTTTTCTTTTTAATAATTTTCCCTTTCGATCAGCCCCAGGTTAACTGAGCTGTGATGGAAATTTCTGGCTCTAGCGCCATTCTCAGCCTTGGCCCCACGGTTCTTGATGTTTCTGTGGTTCCTTTGCGTGGTATGCATAGGTTGTGACTTTCTGGCTTAAGCTCTGCGATATTTACAGGCTAAGACTTGAGGTTTACTTTCTTTAAGTTGGCCATCCTCTTCTTCCTTTTTTGACCTTCCAGGTTTAGGGTGATCCTTTGCTTGGTGGTTAGTGGCTATACAGACGTGTTTAAAGCTTTTTATGGGTTCTTAGGACTACTATAACCATAATTCCCAGTGTTTGGAGAGCAGTTTGAAGCCACGGTTCCCAAGACCCAAACCAATTAAAATTAAACAAGTCAAAGTAAAACCCCTTGTGGAAGGAGTTCCCTCCTGAAGCCAAGTGGCTTGTTTTGTGACCCGATGTCATTGAGCTTTAACTTCCCCAGCAGTGTTAATGCGGTCGGGCGTAGCAGGTGCTGTTGGCCACAGCACAGACGCTTGCTCGTTAGAAAATAATTAAGATCCATCCTATTACCAAGAACAACTTTGGCCAATCTAAAGATCTTTGTTGAGCAGCTTCATTTATTTGCAGTTTCTGCAATAATTTTAAGAATTGAGAAGTTTTTTATTTTAGCCTCATTTATATTTATCCCTAACCAGGGAGGTGGGAACCTGCTCAAAGGAGTGAATCCTGTGAAAACCTTCTGCTTCGTCTTTGTAACTCAACAAGGTAAATTCAGGGGAGTTGGCCAATGAGAAGTCTTATTTTTCTTTTTTCCTAGCTTGAAATAAAAGGTTTCATTAAATTTCAGAGCTTACCCCCTTTAGCATGGGCCTGGGGGATAAAGATGAGGGTATTGTCTTTCCAGGCTAATGCCAGAGTAAAGGGAAAAAGGAGGAGGAGAAGTGGTTTTATGTTCAGTTAAAGTATGAAATTTTTAAAAAAATTTTATTTATTTGACAGACAGAGATCACAAGTAGGCAGAGAGGCAGGCAGAGAGAGAGAGAGAGAGAGAGAGAGAGAGAGGAGGAAGCAGGCTCCCTTCTGAGCAGAGAGCTTGATGCGGGACTTGATCCCAGGACCCTGAGATCATGACCTGAGCTGAAGGCAGAGGCTTTAACCCACTGAACCACCCAGGCACCCAAAGTATGAAATTTTGATTCGTTGTCTTGGGTAGAAATAGTGTGCCTCAATGTCCGCGACATCTCTTTCTCATTAATTTGATCTGGAGGTCTCAGGTGTCTGTACAGAACCAGGAGGCCGATGGAGCCTTTTTGGGGTATGTGATATGTACCCAAGGCTCAATACCATCTAATTTGGCCGCAGTGTCAGCGATCAGGAGCACTTGGTAAAGTCCCTTCCCATGGGGCTCAAGAGCTATTTTTTCCTCTGTTGAACTTTATAAAATATCTAATCACCAGGCTCTAAGCTGTGGCCAACAGGATCCACTGAGTTGCAATCTGCAAGGTTTCTTAAACCTGCAGGTGATCGGTGTGAGCGTAACACGTGTGAGACTGAAGGAGCTGGTCATACTAGCATGGGACAATTCTAAGTTTGTAAGGTTTTGTTAAGGCTTGTATGATTTGCCCAGTGAAGTTGCTGCCTTAGTTACTGGAGATTAAATATACATATATCCTAAATGGGAAACATATATATATATATTTTTAAAGATTTTATTTGTTTATTTGACAGACAAAGATCACAAGTAGGCAGAGAGAGAGGAGGAAGCAGGCTCCCCGCCCAGCAGAGAGCCCGATGCGGGGCTCGATCCCAGGACCCTGGGATCATGACCCGAGCCGAAGGCAGCGGCTTTAACCCACTGAGCAACGCAGGCGCCCCGGGAAACATATTTTTGAACAGTTTACCACTCCTCATTCCCCCCTCCGGACCCTTCCCACCCCTGCCCCACATAAGGCATCAGCCTTATGGCCAGGAAAGGCTTTAGCCCCTCTGGAAAAACATACACACAATAATAAAAATATATTAGTAATGCAAACTAAATGATAGTTGAAAAAAGTCTAGATGTGGATGTTCAAAGGGCCCAGAGGGAGGAGGTCTGATGCTTCCTGGAGACAAAAGCTGTTTTTTCTAGGATTATGGACCTAAGTAGTCAGACGTTGTTTGTAGAATGTTTTTGCATTTTATAGAAGTTTCTCCACTAATGTGTATTTATAATTTGAGTCCTCTTAAGTGCACTTAAAGGGGTGAAGGGATGTAAACACCAAACAATGGGGTTTGTTAGGGAAGAACCAGGTGACTGCCTTGGTTTTTCCATAGGCCTGACTTTTCATTCAATTTACAGCCATTTTTTATGCACTTTAATTTCTCTGATTCGGGGGCACACTGTTGCCCTATTATAAGGATGGCAAAAGTCTGGCAGTGAGGGGCCATTTTTCTTTCTAGACACGGAGTGGACTTTATCTAAATATGCCACAATCTTTACAGATGCTGTTTTTGCTGTCTTTACGTGAAAACCAGCTGATGACATATTAACATTTCTTTTTAAAGATTTGTTTTCCACAAAGCTTTTATAACTTTCTTTTTTAAACATTCTGATTTTGTTCTTTTCTTTTAAAATGACAAGCCTCCCCCTGGAACAAAATTCCACTCTTTACACTTACAAAAAAATGCATCTCCGGGACGCCTGGGCGGCTCAGTTGGTTAAGCGGCTGCCTTCAGCTCAGGTCATGATCCCAGCGTCCTGGGATCGAGTCCCACATCAGGCTCCTTGCTTGGCGGGGAGCCTGCTTCTCCCTCTGCCTCTGCCTGCCTCTCTGTCTGCCTGTGCTTGCTCTCTCTCTCTCTCTCTCTCTCTCTGACAAATAAATAAATAAAAAAATCTTTTAAAAAAATGCATCTCCATTTCTTTTTATTATGATAATGATGATGATATATTAGTCACCATACAGTACATCATTAGTTTTTGATGTAGTGTTCCATGATTAGTTTTTGATGTAGTGTTCCGTGATTCATTGTGTGCGTTTAACACCCAGTGCTCCATGCAATCCATGCCCTCCTTAATACCCATCACTGGGCTAACCCATCCCTCCACCTCCCTCCCCTCTAAAACCTCATTTTGATTTCCAGAGTCCATAGTCTCTCATGGTTCATCTCCCCCCTCTGATTTCCCCTGCTTCATTTTTCTGTTCCTTTTCCTAATGTCCTCCATGCTATTCCTTATATGGCATATATGGCAGTTATATGGCATAAGTGAAACCATATAACTGAATTTCTCTGCTTGACTTATTTTACTCAGCCTAATTTCTTCCAGTTCTGTCCATGTTGATGCAAAATTTGGGTATTCATCCTTTCTGATGGCTGAGTTATATTCCATTGTATATATGGACCATATCTTCTTCATCCATTCATCTTTTGAAGGGCATCTTGGCTCTTTCCACAGTTTGGCTCTTGTGGACATTGCTGCTATGAACATTGGGGTGCATGTGGCCCTTTTTTTCACTACATCTGTATCTGTGGGGTAAATGCCCAGTAGTGTAATTGCTGGTTATAGGTTAGCTCTATTTTTAACATTTTGAGGAAACTCCACACTGTTTTCCAGAGTGGCTACACCAACTTGCATTCCCACCAACAGTGTAAGAGGGTTCCCCTTTCTCCACAACCTCTCCAGCATTTGTTGTTTCTTGCCTTGTCAATTTTTGCCATTCTGACTGGTGTAAGATGGTATCTCAATGTGGTTTTGATTTGAATCTCCCTGATGGCTAATGATGATGAACTTTTTTTTAATGTGTCTTTTAGCCATTTGTATGTCTTCTTTGTAGAAGTGTCTGTTCGTGTCTTCTGCCCATTTTTTGACTTGATTAATTGTTTTTTTGGGGTGTCGAGTTTAAGAGTTCTTTATAGATCTTGGATACCAGCCCTTTATCTGTAGTGTCATTTGTGAATAACTTCTCCCATTCCGTGGGTTGCCTCTTTGTTTTGCATCTCCATTTCTTATGCCTTCTGGTACTGAAAAAACACATAGTTCTTTCCTGGCACATGGAGATGTTTCCCTTATTATTTTTAGTAGCTTTAGTTATGTACATTAATTGGAATTTTTAACCGTTAGAAGCCTTAACTCAGTAAAACTCAGTAGTAAGCAATTGTGAACTGCTACACCAGTATTCTTTAGATTTATAAACTTATGCACACATTTTATAATTTCTAGAAACATGCTTCTTCATAGTACAGTCTTTCAGTAAGTCACAAAATATGTTTACTAATAGACTCAAATTTATTTTTAGTTTCCCTGTAATGGAAGCCAAAAGTACATAAACCTATGTTCAGTAATTAATGTTTATTAGCTTATCTTATGTGGAAATAATCTAGTTATTTAGTGATTTTTAACTCATCAGTTGATTTAGTAAAACTTTGATTCAGCTTACCACAAAGATTTGGGGAAACTGTTTTTGACTACATATACCATAAGATGTAATAGCTGAAAAAATATATCCGTAGTGGTGCCTGGGTGGCTCAATCGTTTAGGGTCTTGGGTTCAGGTCGTGAACCCGGGGTTCTGGGATTGAGCCCCATGTTGGGCTCCCTCCTAGGCGGGAGGCCTGCTTCTTCCTCTCCCACTCCCCCTGCTTGTGTTCTTTCTCTTGCTGTCTCTCTCTCTCTCTGTCAAATAAATAAATAAAATCTTAAAAAAATGGATCCATAAACTCTTATTTTACTTATGTGTAAATCATTTGCTCTCAATAATTATGTTTCAATTACCCATGAAAATTTTATGAGCTATCAGACAATATCAACCATTCTTCCAAGCTATTCCTTTTTTGTTGACAGATCTTATAAGAGGTAACATAAACTTATTTGGCTAGTAAACTCAAGAATAAGAGTGTCATATTTAATATTGATAAATCTAAAGACCTGTTTAATTAAGCCAACAACATTAAATTAGCCCTAATATCAAATATTTTCCCAAAGTATACTTGAAAAACATTTGTAGCTGTCCAGTTTTCCTAACACCATTTATTGAAGAGATTGCCTTTCCCCCCACTGTATATTCTTGCCTCCTTTGTTATTTATTAATTGACCATGTAAGTCTGGGTTTATTCTGGGCTGTCCTATCCCATTGCTCGGTTTTTTAAAAAAAATATTTTATCGGGATGCCTGGGTGGCTCAGTTGGTTAAGTGGCTGCCTTTGGCTCAGGTCATGATCCCAGCGTCCTGGGATCGAGTCCCACATCGGGCTCCTTGCTTGGCAGGGAGCCTGCTTCTCCCTCTGCCTCTGCCTGCCTCTCTGTCTGCCTGTGCTCTCTCTCTCTCTCTAACTAATAAATAAATAAGATCTTAAAAAAATATTTTATCTATTTATTTGAGAGAGAGAATGTGCATGTGACAGAGTGGGAGCATGAGTGGAGGGAGGGATGGAGGGACAAGTAGACTCCCTGCTAAGTGGGGAGCCCAATACAGGGCTCAATCCCAGGACCCTGTGATCATAACCTAAGCAGAAGTCAGACATTTAACCAACTGAGCTGCCCAGGTACCCCTCCATTGATCTATGTTTTAATTTTTGTGCAAGTACCATGCTGTAGCTTTGTAGTGTGTCTTGAACTCTGGGATTGTGATACTGCTAGCTTTGTTCTTCTCTCTCAAGATTTCTTTGGCTATTTGTGCTTTTTTGGGTTTCATACAAATGTTAGGATTATTTGTTCTAGCTCTGTGAAGAATACTGTTGGTATTTTGAGAAGGATTACACTGAATCTGTGTATTCTTTCCCCTTCTAACAATATTAATTCTTCCAATCCATGAACATGGCATGTCTTTCCATCTGTATCATCTTCAGTTTCTTTCATCAATAGCTTATGTTTTCAGAGTACAGATCTTTTACCTCTTTGGTTTATTCCTAGGTATTTTATTCATTTTGATGCAATTGTAAATGATATTGCTTTCCTAATTTCTCTTTCTGGTACTTTGTTATTAGATTATAGGATCACAACAGATTTTTGCATATTAATTTTAGATCCTGGAACTTTACTGAATTCATTTATTACTTCTAATAGTTTTTGGTGGAATCTTAAGGGTTTTCTATGTATAGTATTATGTCATATGCAAATAGTGACAGTTTTACTACTTCTTCACCAATTTGGATACCATTTATTTATTTAGTTAATCTGATTGCTATGGCTAGGATTTCCAGTACTATGTTGAATAAAAGGGAAGAGAGTGGATCTCCTTTTCTTGTTTCTCAACTTAGAGGGAAAGCTCTGAATTTGTCACCACCAAATACAATGTGATGTGTGGGTTTGCTATATATGGCCTTTATTATGTTGAAGTATGTTCCCTCTAAACTCCTTTGTGGAGAGTTTTTAATCATAAGTGGTTGTTAAATTATGTCAAATGCTTTTTCTGCATCTATTGAGATGATCTTATGATTTTTATCTTTCCTTTTGTTAATGTATCACATGGATTGATTTATGAATATCACACCATCCTTGTATCCCTGGAATAAACTCCTAACTTATCATGGTGAATGAGCCTTTTAGTATATTGTTGAATGAGGTTTGCTAATATTTTGTGAGGATTCTTACCTCTATTTCTCAAGGCTATTGACCTATAGGTTTTTAATTGTTTTTGTTTTTTTGTACAATCTTTGGTTTAGGTGTCAAGGAAATACAAGCCTCATAGAATGTATGTAGAAGTTTTTCTTCCTCTTCTGTTTTTTGGAATAGTTTGAGAATAAGTATTAACTCTTCTTTATATATTTGGTAGAATTCACCTGGTCCTGGCCTTTTGTTTGTTGGGAGTATTTTGATTACAGATTCAGTTTTGTTACTAGTAATTGATCTGTTGAGGTTTTCTATTCTGGATTCATTTTTGGAAGATTGTATGTTTCTAGGAATTCTTCTGTTTCTTCTGTGTTGACCATTTGTTGGCATATAATTTTTCATAGTAGTATGTTATACTACTTTGTATTTCTATGGTATCTGTTATTTCTCCTTTCATTTCTGATGTTATTTATTTGGCTCCTCTCTCTTGGTGTTTTTTTTTTTTTTTTGAGTCCTGCTAAAGTTTTTTATTTTATTTATTTATTTTAAAGTAATCTCTACACCCAATGTGGGGCTTGAACTTATAACCCTGAAGAGTTGCATGTTCTTCCTACTGAGCCAGCCAGATGCTCTAAGTCTGGCTAAAGTTTTATCGACTTTGTTTATCTTTTTAAAGAATTAGCTCTTGGTTTCCTTGTTTTTTGTTTTTTTTAAGTCTCTATTTCATTTATTTCTACTCTGGCCTTTATTATTTCTTCCTTTCTACGAGCTTTAGGTTTTGTTCTTCTTTTTCTAGTTCCTTTAGCTGTAAGGTTAAATTGTTTACTTGAGATTTTTCTTGTTTCTTGAGGTAGGTCTGTATTCCTATAAACTTACTTCTTAGAACTACTTTTGCTGCATCTCGAGATTTTGGACCATTGTGTTTTCTTTTTTGTCTTCATGTTTTTTTTTTTAATTTCCTTTTTGATTTCTCGGTTGACTCATTTGTTGTTTAGTAGCATGTAGTTTAGCCTCCATGCATCTGTGTTTTATTCAGTTTTTTTTTCCTTGTAATTGATTTCTAGTTTTATACTGTTGTGGCCAGAAAAGATGCATGATATGATCTTCAGTCTTCTTAAATTTATCAAGACTTGTCTTGTGGCTTAACAGGCAATCTACCCTGGAGAATGTTTTATGTGCTCTTGAAAAGAATATGTATTTTGATATGTTTGAATGAAATGTCTGTATATATCTGTTAAGTCCATCTGGTCTAACATGTGATTCAAAGATACTGTTTGCTTGTTGATTTTCTGCCTGGAGATCTTTCCGTTAATGGAAGTGAGGTGTTAAAGTCTCCTACTATAATTGTGTTACTGTCAAGTTCTCCCTTTATGTCAGTGAATATTTGCTTTATGTATTTAGGTGCTCCAATGTTGGGTGCATAGATATTTATGATTTTTACATTCTCTTGTTGGATTGACCCCTTTCTCATTATGTAATGCCTGCCTTTCTTTGTTTTTTATTACAGTCTTTGCTTTAAAGTTTATTTTGTCTGATATAAGTATTGCTACCCCATTTTGGTTTTTTGCTTTCACTTATGTGGGATATTTCACTTTTAGTATATATCTTTAGATCTGAAGTGAGTCTTTTGTAGGCCCATATTCTTTTATTCCATTCAGCCACCCTGTGTCTTTTGATCAGAACATTTAGACCATTTACATTTAAAGCAGTTATTTGTAAGTATGTTTGTATTGCTATTTTAATTGTTTTCAATTTGTTTTTGTAGCTCTCTGTTCCTTTCTTCTTGTAATCTCTTTCCTAGTGGTTGAAGACTTTCTTTATTGTTATGCTTGGATTTTTCTTCTTTCTCTTCTTTGTGTATCTATTGTAGGTTTTTTGTTTGTGGTTACCATGAAGTTCATATATAACATCCTCAGTATATGGCAGTCCATATTAAGTTGATGATCAATTTCAAATACATTCTAGAAGAACTTCATTTTTACTGCATGTTCGATGTGTATTTTTCATATTTTATATCTTTTTTTGAGTCCTTTTACCTAATTTAAAGATATAATTGATTTTACTACTTATGCCTTGTAACCGTCATAGTAGCTGAATAAATAATTGCTCTACTACCTTTACTAGGTGTTTGCTTTTACTTATGATTTTTTTTTCCTTTTATAACTTTTTTCTAATTATGGACTTTTCTTTTCCTGTTGGAAAAGTTCTTTTAACATTTCTTGTAAGGCCAGCTTAAGGGTGATGAACTCTAACTCTTGTTTGTCTGGGAAACTATCTCTTCTATTCTGAATGATAATCTTGTGGGTAGAGTATTTTTTGTTGTAGGTTTTTTCTTTTCATTACTTTGAATATATCATGCCACTCCCTTCTGACCTGCAAACTTTCTGCTGAAAAATCAGCTGATATACTTATGGGGTTTCTTCTGTACATTACTAGTTTCTTCTTGCTGCTTTTAAAAATTCTGTCCTTATCTTTAATCTTTGACATTTTTATTATGTGTCTGTGCTGTGGCTCTCCTTGCATTCATGTTGTTTGGAACTCTGTGCTTCTTGAGCCTTGATATCAGTTTCCTTTTCCAGGTTAGGGAAATTTTCAGATATTATTTCTTCAACTAAATTTTCTGCTCCTCTCTCTCTCTCACTTCTCCTTTTGGGCCCTTATAATGCAAATGTTTGTCTGCTTAATGTTGACCAAGTATCCCTTAACCTATCTTCCTTTTATTTTATTTTATTTTTTTTTTCTGCTGTTCAGCTTGGGTGTTCACATTACCTGTCTTCCAGGTCACTGATCTGTTTGGCATCCTCTAATCTGCTGTTGATTCCTACTAGTGTATTTTTTTTAAAATTTATTTTTGCTGTAGGTTGCAGTTTGTTTTTTTTTTAAGATTTTATTTATTTATTTGACAGACAGAGATCACAAGTAGGCAGAGAGGCAGGCAGAGAGAGAGGAGGAAGCAGGCTCCCCGCTGAGCAGAGAGCCCGATGCAGGACTTGATCCCAGGACCCTGAGACCATGACCTGAGCTGAAGGCAGAGGTTTAACCCACTGAGCTACCCAGGCACCCCCTACTAGTGTATTTTTCATTTCAGTTATTGTTTTCTTCAATTTAAATTTTCTCTTTGTCGAAGTCCTAAATTCATCTCTTCCTCTCTCCAATGCAGTAAATATCTTTATGACCATTAATTTGAACTCTTTTTCAGGAAGATTGGTTATCTCTCTTTCATTTAGTTCTTTTTCTGAGATTTTTGTCCTGTTCTTTTGCTTGGATCATATTTTTCTATCTCCTAATTTTGCTTGACTTTCTGTGTTTATTTCTAAGAATTCGGCAGAACACCTATTTCTCCTAAACCTGAAAGAATGGTCTTGTGTATGTTCATTTCCTGTGTAGTCTGTGTGTGGCTGGTGACTTTGGCTGACTGGCTGGAACTGTGTTTGGGGTAGACTGGGGGTCCTGGGGTACTATGTGCTGGAGTTGCCCTGATGCAATGGCCAGAGCTAAAGTGAGCATGGGCTGGGATGGTCTCGGGGCTCTCCATGCATAGGGTACACTGGCTGGACAGCTGAATTTGAAATGGGTGCAGGCTGGGGTCATCCTGTGGCTTTCTATACAGAGGGCTCCCAAGCAGTACAGCTAAAGCTGAAGTGGGTGCAAGCCAGTGCATCCTGGGTACTCCATACATGAGGTACCTGGGTGGGGAGGTTGAAGCCAAGGTGGTCACAGGCCAGGTGTTCCAGTTGCTTTGGAGGTGTGGCAGGAGCCAAAGCAGGCATGAGCTGAGAGGTCCAGAGTGTTCTCTGCTGGGGTGCCCTAGCAAGCTGTCTAGGGCTGAAGTGGTATAGGCCCAGAGTATACTGGGGTGCTTTGCACCTGTGAAACCTCGTTGACATGCCTGGAGCTGTAGTGAATGCTGAACAGGGGTGTCTCCATGTGTGCTGTGTTGGGGCTTCCTTGGAGCTTGGGCAGCTGTAACCTAGGGGCCCAGAGCTCACGGTGGCAGTAGGTCAGCTAGGATAGGACCCTGCTCCTATCCATGCTGCCAAGATGGAGGAGGAACATAAATTGTGCCCACCAGGCTCTCTGACCTGGAAATCATTCCAGTAGCTCCTCTGCCACTTGGTGAAGTTCTAGGGTTGGGTCTTTTTATCTTCTAGCTGTGGGTTTTTTTTTCCCCCTTTACCCAGGGTGTCCAGGCTGTCTTCAGCAATGGAACTTGTTCCTGTCTAGCGGTTTGAATTATAAAGAGGCTTCTTTTATTTTTTGCCCTTTTAGTCTCAGGTGACTGTGGGCTGTGTTTACATTCCAGTGGCATGATAAGATGTATAAGTTCAACAGAGAGAGAAAGAATGTAGGTTCTAAGAAGGACTTTGGTTTTCTAAGGCCAAAAATTTATAAGCCTTTTGAGATGAGCCGTGGAAGTTCTGTGATTGGTAAGGGAATTAGGTGAAGTTTGAATCGGCTCCAGAACTGACTTTTGTTTTGCAAAAGATTTGTAAGAAAAGGACAGTTGCTCTCAATTTCTCAAACTTGGGTCGTAACTTAAATTACATCATAAGTTGATCCCCCTATCTAGCTACATTATTGTTTTTTTCTTTTGCAGTCTTTTAAAAAAATTTTATTAACGTATCATGTATTATTTGCTTTAGGGGTGCAGGTCTGTGAACCGTCAGGCTTACACACTTCACAGTGCTCACCGTAGCCCACACCCTCCCCAGTGCCCATCACCCCACCACCCTTTCCCTGCCCCCCCTACCCTCCAGCAACCCTCAGTTTGTTTCCTGGGATTAAGTCTCTTATGGTTTGTCTCCATCCCGGTCCCATCTTGTTCCATTTTTCCTCTCTTCCCCCCACGACCGCCCCCCACCCTGCTTCTCAAATTCCTCATATCGGAGGGATCATATGATAATTGTCTTTCTCTGACTGACTTATTTCGCTTAGCATAATACCCTCTAGTTCCATCCACGTCATTGCAAATAGCAAGATTTCGTTGTTTTTTGATGGCTGCATAGTATTCCATTGTGTATATATACCACATCTTCCTTATCCATTCATCGGTTGATCGCCATCTAGGCTCTTTCCATAGTTTGGCTATTGTGGACATTGCTGCTATAAACATTGGGGTGCAGGTGTCCCTTCGGATCACTACATTTGTATCTTTAGGGTAAATACCCAGTAGTGCAATTGCTGGGTCGTGGGTTAGCTCTATTTTCAACTTTTTGAGGAACCTCCATACTGTTTTCCTAACTACATTATTCTTAATATACTCATTTCTAAAAAAATTTTTGACAGTATTGAATAACTACCGCTACCTTGGGTTAGGATGGGTCCCTACCAAAGTTGCAAAAGATATTACCTTTCCAAGCTCCAGAGTCACTCCCAATGCCATCCAAAAGAAAGAACCAACAACTTTTACATACAGGCAGAAAGCCAAGCCCAGTTATGTAGAATGAGACAAGCAAGAAGGCAATGACTATCTTTGAGAAAGAAAGGATTATAATTAACCAGTGGGTTTGGATTTGGAAAGGAAAGGGCAGTGTAAACTTCTATTTTTACCTCTTGCCTGGGTGCTACAGACAGAGATTCAGAAGAATTGATTCTGGTAAGAATTTCTACCCTTTGCTGGCTTCTGTCTGTTTTTCTAGGATCCCCAGTGTAGGCTCTGGTACCTACCAGAGTTGCCCCTTGACTATTTAAGGAATCATGTAGTAGTTTACCAAAAAAATCCCTCAGTGTCATCAATTCTGGCCATATGAGGACTCTCCTTGAAAGTAAATATGGGGTTCTCTGTAAGGGCATTAACTTGGAAGACATTTGTTTATGGCTGTGTAGTCTTTCACAGTGGACAAAAAGTTAGACTAGAATGAGCACTCAAAAGAGGAAAGAGGGGGGCGCCTGGGTGGTTCAGTGGGTTGGGCTCAGGTCGTGGTCTCAGGGTCCTGGGATCGAACTCTGCGTCGGGCTTTCTGCTTGGCAGGGAGCTTGCTTCCCTTCCCTCTCTCTCTGCCTGCCTCTCTGCCTACTTGTGATCTCTCTCTCTCTGTCAGGTAAATAAATCAAATCTTAAAAAAAAAAATGGAAAGAGGGGAGTCATATGTCTCTTTTGCCAGAGCAGGGCCAAGAGGGCCTTCTGGGGTGCTTATGAATGTACCTAATAAGTCTGGTTGATGGAGAATTCTAGGACTCCTTTAGGGAATAAGTCCAAACCAGGACTGATGGTGGCCAACTTGTAGCTTCAGGGTGATTTTGGGGAGTGGTCCTCCTCCACACCACAGTTCATGCAGGCGTTTGGGGCCAGGCCCTGCTCCACCAGCTGGGAGGGACTGTGAGGCCTCAGGCCAGGTGAAGGGGTGCTAATCATGCATGGTCGGAGCAGTACAAGGTAGCTAGGAATCTGGAAAAAGGCACAGACCCAGGGAGGTAGTCTTGGAACAAGATCTTTGGGACAAAAGGCATCTGCCTCAGTTCAAGCTCTAACCTATGCATTTGTGCGTACTCACTTTGACGACAGAACTGGAGGATACTGGTCTGCTTTGCTGGGGTGGGGCGGGCGTGCTGGTTGGGGTCATCCAGTAAGTGACATTTGGGATCCTGGTTGTTAGAGAAGCCCCAAGGACTCCCTCAGGCAGCAAGTCCAAATCAGGACTTAAAGTAGCCAATTCGCAGCTGTAGGCTCACAGTGATTTCTGGTGGTGCGCTATGGCCTGTGCAGGGCTTCCAGCTGTGTGAACCCTGGCAGTGCAGTTCTGGATGGACAGGAAGTTGGGACCGCTCAGCATGTGGGAGAGGCTAGATCTCAACAATGGAATATTCGGGGTGCCTAGCTTGTGTCCAAGTCCAAGGCCTAACCTATGCAAATGCACTTCTGTCTTCTGAAGGCAGAGCTGGAGGAAGCTGGACCTACTGGCCAGGGTATCCTTTAGTAAGAGGCTCCTGGGAGCCTTGATGACTGGTAAGCCTGGGAAATCAGCCGCAGTCCACCTGGGGACTTACTGTCACCCATTTCAATTGCTGCCTCAGAGTGATTTTTGGAGTGTGGGCTCCCTCTGACTTTGAGGGAATGCAGGTGACTGGGGACAGGTTCCAGCTCTACAGGTCGGGAAGGCATCCCAAGGTGGCTGGAGCAGTACTTACTGCCCATGCCTGGGCAGTGAGGTCAGGTCAGTCAGGGACCTGGAAGAGGACAAGGATTGGAGATGCCATGTCACTGGTGCAGGCTCCTGGTGGTACATGCGTGGACCCATTATGTAGTACTCTTCCTAAAGGCAGGGCTGAAGGTTTTTCAACTGCTTTGCCTAGGAGAGACAGGGTGAGAACAGGGTTATCCCCCCATGAGGAGACACCTGGGAACCCTGATTCCTTGTTCAGGCTACGACCCCCCTCAGGCAGCAAACCCACAAGACGATGGACTGTTGCACATTTGCAGGTGCTGCCTCAGAGCTCTTTCCAGTAGGTGGGCTTCCTCTACCCCAGAGGATCTGCAGGTGGTTGGGGCCTGGCTAGAGATCCCTAAGCTTAGAGGGATGGGCCTGCACAGGGCTGGCTTCTGGGTACGTACACATGCAGTCGACACAGGCAGCATAACCTGGGACTATTACAGGAAAAATGTTGGCAGAAGCTGCTCGTGAGAGCACGCTGCTGGGTTTAGAAGGCATCTGCCTGATTCCAAGCCATGACTTAAACAAATGTGCTTATTTACCCTGAAGGCCGATCGGCAGGAAGCTGGACTGCCTTGCTAGGGTGGTGCTAGGCAGAGTGGTAGGGTGGCCTCCTGTAAGAGCCTTGATTGCTGGAGAAGCCCAGGACGTCATGGGCCAGCCAGTCCAAGTGTAGTCTGACTCTGACCTGTGTGCAGCTGCCACCTTGGGAAAGGGAAAGAATCCCTCCCCCCAGGAGGCTATGCAAGTAGTTAGGTACTGGCGTGAACTGGAGGGCCCTAGCTGCCTGTGGCCAGATGATGGGGTGCACAAGGTACGTGTGTGGGCTGTGTGGGTCAGTGTAGCCAGGGAACAGGGCGAATGTCCAGGGAGGCTGTATCCTTGGTGAAGGCTTTTGTAGGTCAAAAGTATCTGCCTCATTTCTCCTCTCCATCTCCCAAAGTCCTCCGTGTTATTCCTTATGCTCTACAAGAAGTGAGTTGGGGGAAATCGGAGGGGGAGACAAACCATGAGAGACTGTGGACTCTGAGAAACAAACTGAGGGTTTTGGAGAGGAGGGGGAGAGGGTGAGTCTGGTGGTGGGTATTAAGGAGGGCATGTATTGGGGCATGTGGGTGGCTCAGTGGGTTAAGGCCTCTGCCTTCGGCTCAGGTCATGATCTCAGGGTCCTGGGATTGAGTCCCACATCGGGCTCTCTGCTCAGCAGGGAGCCTGCTTCTACCTCTCTCTCTGCCTGCCTCTCTGCCTACTTGTGATCTCTGTCTGTCAAATAAATAAATAAATAAATAAATAAATAAATAAATAAATAAGGGGGCACATATTGCATGGAGCACTGGGTGTGGTGCATAAACAATGAATCCTGGAACACTGAAAAGAAATAAAATAAAATAAAATGGGGGAAAAAAAGAAAGAGGCATTTAACCCAGAAAAAAAAAGCCTAATTCCTAATTCCAAGCCCTAACCTTTACAAATACACACATTTCCCCTGAAGTCAGGGCTGGGGGAAATGGGATGACTTGCCAGGGGAGGACTGCACAGGTGGGCAGTGGTGTCTTCAGTACAAGGCACCTGGGACACTTGGTTGCTGAAGAAGTTCAGGACCCCATCAGGCAGCCAGTCACATGGGGACTGAGAATTCCAAGTTTAAAGTTGGTGCCTCAGATTTTGGGAGTGGGCTCCTTCTGCCCTGGAAGGTACATCGTGTTGCCAACTGGCTCAAGCTGCACAGGTCTGGAGGGCCCTAGCTGCCAAAGTCTGGCTGTCCTGGTGTGGTCTGCCCAGCTCTGGGAAACCAGGGACCTGGAACTGTGCAGTGTCTGGAGAATCCAGGTCTCAAGAGTAGTTTCTCCGGGGCTCATGGC
>RCUC01122738.1:0-13241 GCA_003697995.1 Taxidea taxus jeffersonii
AATGAATAATTCAGCATGCGGATCAATCGCATCATCTCACTTGCTATGTTATTGCTATTTTTACGTAATTGCAAAGTAAAAAATAAATTGATGTCATAAATAAACAACTGTCATTTGATATGAAATAAGATCCTAACATCTTAGGGATATTCTACTTTCAGGTACTACTCTGAAGCTTTTTAGGCAATTAATTAATGTGCCCTTATTAAAATATGAGGAGAAATGTCTCTACGTGTTGTTTCAATGCCAATGTTGAAAGCAAACAACGTAGAGTGACGAGGCATTTGATCTCTTCTTCAAAGGCCAGTTCTTTGCTGATCTTGATCTAGAAGGCATTGCTCAAAAGAAAGCTCTTAGTGCCCATTGCATAGTGTGATAGTATGATTAACTATGCAACAAAAACAAAATGTTAAGATTAATACCCTTTGTGTTCATTTTTAGAGTAGATAGATATGAATGGACACAGGCTAAAAGCCAACTTTCCTTCTCCATGAATCTTTCCTTGATTAAATGAACAGTAATTAATAATAACCCCTTGTCATATTCATCTTATGCCTCTTTCAGGAAAAACACAACACACAGTCTAGGTGATCTCTTATCTTAGGATAATCAGTTTCATTAATTGCACATTTATTGGCCTTTCCATTTTTAAAGGTTTTTATTAAAGTCTTACTTCCCTTGATAAGAAATCTTGCTTCTCAAAAGTGTGAACAGAACTTGTTTTCTCGATGGGACGTGTAAAAATCTCTAACGTCTAAACTCACTGTAAAAACTAGAACACATTTTTACTTATTAGCCTTTGGTCAAAAGACAAGCTCTAACTTCCTTTTTAATTTTAAAAGTATGTGTTATCAATGGAAATTAATGAATCTTCTAGAATATTATCAGCTATATATCTGCCCTTAACAAGATAGTTGTATATCTTTGAACATCTTATCTCTGGAACTCTTTGAACTTCATGTGAACATCAATTAGATCCACATAAATATTTGCTGATTTAGAATAGAAAGTCCCTCCAGACCAAGCAGGCGCTCTGGATATTGTTATCTAACAGTACACGAGGTAGAGTTAGTAGTAGTACGACGAAACAAACACAGATCATGGCAAGATTCTGAGAGCACTGTCTTTTCTCTGTCTTTTAGATAACTACACTTCTCTTTTGTTCATTCTCAGAACTGAAAACACAGTGTTTTGGAAAGCCAAATATAATTTAAAATAAACTCTTGCCTTCTCCTTTCCCAGCTCAGATCTGGGAATGGACAAGACCTAAGTGGGAAAGAATTAGACCTTTTGAACTTTGAGAGGAAAACGCTTAGGGAGTTTGAAAGCTTCTGATGTTTCTCATCCGGGGCTGGGATTATATCACTGTGTTGCTGGTGTTCTTGACTGTGTCCTTCAATACGGTCAAGCATGTTTGTGCAGCCAAATGTCATTTCATAGGAAAAATCAAACTCGATTTGGTGAGATTTCTGGAGAAGAATGAATCCAGTCTGGGCTGGAATTGACAAAGCACACCGATTATAACAAACGCTATGCAGTGCCCTGCACATGCCATGCACAATGTCTATAGATGATTGCTTCTAGAGAAATACAATAGTTTTAGCTCAGAGGTGACAAAACGTATTCCCTTTCCCTTTTCTCTTGGTAGAGCATCCTTTCATAAGGGAAATGAATCTCTATTATGTCCCAGTGATCAGGGAGGAAAGGCAACCTTTGCCAGAGCTGAAAGGCAGAGGAGGATAATGATATTGACTGAGTGGATTGGAATCCCCGGACTGACAGGGTCAACACCACACATTTTAAGGAATACCATGACTTTGTAAAGTGCATGTTTATCTGAGCCTGTATTGTAGAAACCTGATACTGTTTTTCTCAGAACCAACCTGAATGATTTTCGTTTTTAGAATTAGATGGGTAGCTAGATGGACCCAAGTGCCAGGGGGTCCAGGAGTATAGGTTGAGCACTGCACACCTTCAGAACAGTGTCACTCACTTAGACTGCAGTATGAATGCTGCCCCCTTGAGTAAAGGTAAAGACCTCTGGAAGAGTAATAGCAGCCCTAATGGTCTCCTCTTTCAGGTTTGTTCCACTTAGTTGCTTTTTCCCTTGGCCTTCCTCAGTGCCAGAATCCAAAAAAGAAAAAATTGATCAGTTTTAAAGCAACAGCAACATGATACATATATCCATTGTCTAACAGTGCCTAACTCATTGTAGGTTCTCAGTAGATACTTGCTGGATGTATGATTTTTATGCTGTATGTGTCAGTGAATCTCTCTTCACCACTAAGTCATAACTCTGTGAGAGCAGGGATTAGATCTGTCATGCTCATCTCTGTCTTCTAGGTACAGGCCCCAGACAGTGACAGACATTGAGTAAGCATCCTGTTAACATTCACTGAGTGAATTCAAAAAAATTATAAACCATTATCTCACAAAGGTACACATAACATCCCCATTTTACATATGTGGAAACTGAGTTCTCAAAGGTAAAGTGAGGATCCCAAGAGGACTGATGCATGGTGTTGCAGCCAACCAATCCTTATGGCTTGAGAGTCTAAATTCAGCCAGACCACATCAGGTTTGCCCCTTTGGACCAGTCTCTTTGGGACCATGTAAAACCTATCACTTTTTTTTTTTTTTTTTTTTTGCAAATTGATTTGGATTCTTGCATTGTGAGATGCTGAGAGAAATGGCCATACAAAACTCATCATCTAGTATGGAGATATTCTAGAGCACACAAGTAATGACCTACTTATGAAGATTCGGAGATTTCTCAGTCCTCTGTGCTGGTAACATTGACTTTTCCTGAGTAACTAGTAGAATTTGGTTTTGTATTATCTTTTAATGTTTGTTTGTCAAGGGGAGGTGTTTTGTTTTCATTTTCATATAGACTTCAGTTTTTAGAGACATTTTAGGTTCACAGCTAAATCAGGAAGAAGGTATAAAGATTTTCTGTGTTTCTTCTGCCCCTGCACATGCATATTCTCCTCTATTATCAACATCCTTCACCAGAGTGATACGTTTGTTACACTTGATGAGCCTATGTTCGCACATCATTATGAGTCAGGGCTCAAAGTGTCCATTAGGGTTCATTCTTGCTGTTGTACATCCTATGGGCCTGGAAAAATGTATAATGAAATGTATCCACCACTGTAGTATCCTACAGAGTAGTTTCGCAGCTCTAAAAATCTGCTCGGCTCCATTGATTCATCCCTCCTTCCCTGCCAATCCCTGGGACCACTGATCTTACTGTCTCCTCTCTTCTGTTCTATACAGAGTGTCATAGAGTGGGAATCATACACTGTGTAGCCCCTTCAGATTGGCTTCTTTCCCTTAGTGATATGCATTTAAATTTCTTCCATGCCTTTTCCTGGCTTGATAATTCATTTCTTTTTAACACTGAATATACACCATAGTTTATTTATCCATTCACTTACTGAAGACATCTTGGTTATTTCCAGGTTTTGGCAATCATAAATAAAGCTGCTGTTAATATCTGCATGCAGGTGTTTATGGCGATATAAGTTTTCAGCTCCTTTGGGTAAATACCAAGGAGTGGATTTCCTGGATTCTTTGGTAAGAGTATGCTTAATATTATAAGATTTGTGGGCTTTTCATTTTATGAACAATGTGCATTGTGTAACTGCAATTGCCTTTTTTGCTTTGTCCACTTGGAAAGTCAAAGCCAACTTTGAAGGCCAACTTTAGTTTTGAGTAATAATGTATGTTTCCTACACACGTGTGTTTCTGGCATTTTATAATTCCTTCTTTTCTTAGCATTATGCTTTTGTATGTGTTTTACTCTTATTGCATTTTAATATGCTATTGCACACTACATGTTATCTTTAGTTTCACTAAATAGAGATGAGAATCCAAGAAAGAACTCCAGTAGACACAAAGTTTGTGGGCGCGGCTAAGAGAGTAGAGAGACCCTGGGTTCAAATGCCAGCTTTACTAGTTGTATGACCTTGAGTAAGTTACCTATCCTCAGTTTTTCACCTATAAAACAGGGTAATAATAATTTCAAGCTCAAGGGACGCCTGGGTGGCTCAGTTGGTTAAGCAGCTGCCTTCGGCTCAGGTCAAGATCCCAGCGTCCTGGGATCAAGTCCCACATCGGGCTCCTTGCTCGGCAGGGAGCCTGCTTCTCCCTCTGCCTCTGCCTGCCACTCTGTCTGCCTGTGCTCGCTCCCTTTCTCTCTCTCTGACAAATAAATAAATAAAATCTTTAAAAAAATAATAATAATAATTTCAAGCTCAAGGAGTAATTTCCAGGATTAAAAGAGGTAATCTATGCAAAACACTATTCCAGTGCCTGGGATACACAGTACATGTTATTTTATGATTTTCATGTTCCAGCCCACCTCTACCCTTCCTACCCAAATCCACCGACTCCGTGCTCAAACAGGGATCTTTCCACCCCCACACTGTTGACATTTTGGGTCAGAAAATTCTTCACAATTGTTCTGTGCATGGCAGGACGTGAGGCAGCCTTTCTGGACTCTACCTACCAGATGCCCCTAGCATACTCTCAGTCGTGAAATCCATGTCTCCAGACATTGCCAAATGTTCCACAGGGGACAAAACCATCCTCATTTGAGAACCACTATTCTGGAAGTCTCCTGCAATATCATCAGTTGTCTGGGACCACTTTCTCATAATTATCTATTCTCATTCTCTAGATCACATATACGCAGACCAGTCCATATACAGTCAGGTTCATTTATTTCTGAAATCCAAACCTAGTGGCTCACTTGAAATCTACTAATCATGGAGCAAACATTTACGGAGAACCAGCTAAAGAACTTTGCCCTTGAGGCAACATCATGGTGGGGGAGGGAGGGCGTGGGGGTGGTGAAGGGAAGGTAGTTTAGCTATATATGCAAACCATTATGGCACATCCCAGTGACTGCTGAAAGCAAGTGACATGCAAATTCCTGGGGCCCATACTGCACTTTTAGATTGAAAATGCCAGACACGGCGCACCTGGGTGGCTCAGTGGGTTAAGCATCTGCCTTTGGCTCAGGTCATGAACTCCAGGTCCCGGATTGAGCCCCACATGATGCTCCCTGCTTAGCAGGGAACCTGCTTCTCCCTCTTTCTCTGCCCCTCCGCGCTACTTGTGTGCGCTCTCTCTCTCTCTTAAGTAAATAAATAAAATCCCCCCCCAAAAAGAAAAGAACATGCCAGACACGTGCTTTGACACAGGATTTTTTTTGATGAACCCTTCAATTTATGTAAAATATTATGAATGTACACAAATAAAATAAGTAGGTAAAAGTTTAATGAATCATCCTCTTGAAAAGAGTAAATTACATGAAATTAGAAAGTGCTTAGAAAAACTGGAATATATGACAAATGTCAGAGGAGGGAGTAATTAATTTTTCTAGAAATAGGCAGATAACCTGATTTCTACTGAGGCAGTGATAACTGATAGAAGGTTAAAGTGATATGCCTCCCTAATACCATTTACTATTTAATGTGGAGCCCTAACGTGCTAAGTGAGAGTGTGAGTGTGTGGGGATTAGGACTATAGAAATGAAACTTGAACATGTCCCCGAAACAAACTGAAAGCCATCGGTGGGGATGTATGGAGCAGGCAATATTCCCTGTAACAAACAAAAACAAAGCAAAGCACACATTAAAAGCGAACAAACAAAACAAAATGAACAAAAACAAGTTCTGGGTCCCTGGTGATCTTGGGGATGCTTGCCATGACCAACAATGACACAACAGGAGGTAGATAGAGTCCAATAAGCTTGGGAGGGACATTCCCAAGATGAATGACGGTGCTAGGAAATGTATGAGTTAATGATAGCTGGAAGAAAGCTTGGCTGTATTCCTCTTAATTGTTGTTTAAAAATAAATCAAGAAAACATGACTTTGGCAAAACTTTCCTCCCCACACTTTCCTCATTGCACTCCCAGCATATTCACCCGCACACAAATGACACCACCTCTTCACTGCACGATCATTCAGAGGTGTCCAGAGACATTGTGGAATTTGTTGTTTTTTTGAAGCTTGAGGCTATAAATCATTAAAAGTGTTCAATTGTAAAGTTTCCTCCTGGCTATTACTGTGCTTTCTTAATGTCCCATTTCTATATTCACGTCTCTCCAAGGACAATGCACATTAGGACATGTCATTTCTTTCCTTTTATCAGTGAGATTGTGGTCGGTTTTGAAATTGGAGAGAACATAAGAGAGAAGACAAACTTCTTTTTGAGGAAGGGCTGGCATCAATGTCCTTACATCAAGTTGTGCTATTGAAGTTGCAGAAGACCCATTGTACCTGTTACAAATCTTTTTGCCTTTGAGCATAAAGAGCTGTATAATCCAAATCCAGGATGAGGTGAGAAGGCACTAATACAAACCAGAAATTCATTCTCAATGTGTTTTCTGAAGCTCAGCTTTGTACAGTCCCATGAAAAGCACAAAGATACTTCCCCAGTGTGTATAATAGGGTCATTTTAAGGACACAGTTGTTGGACTTCACTCTCTTGGCATCTGTTCAGGACAGCTAACAAAAGTCAGTTGTCTCCTACCTTCTCATCACCCCCTCAGCTTTGCCCCTCCACCAACAAATCCCTATAGCAAATTCCACTTGCTGAGTGTCCTCTTATTAGCATAATGGTGTGTTTTAATTTGGAGAAAAAGCATGTGTTTCCTATAAGAAAGTTGTTTCAGGTCTTTAAATGTCTCTGTCAAACACTTACTTTTTGTTTGGAGAAATAATTACAGATCAGTACTGTTGAAACCAAAACATCAGAGAAATTGCCTGTCCCAGTGTTTCTAATTTGGTGGATGTCTGCTCAGTGAATGACAAAAGTTTAGCTTGGCCATGCCAAGAAAAACAAATCCAGTTTGACCATTGCAAATGCTGACTTGGTTATAAGAGATGGCAGTCACTGCACTTGGGTTGCTTTCCTCACATCCAAGTGGAAGAGCTCTCATCTACAAGGACAAATCTGTTCCTGTGACTCCAATGGCAGATCCCAAGTGAGACCGTACTGTTGACTGTGGTTGTCGTTGGATGCCATTTTTCTCCCTTTTTTTTAAGGTGGTATCTTATGTTGGTCTACAGATACTCAAAACAACCACACTGACATCTTAGTCACTGTCTTCCCCTGTGAGCACTCCACCCTAGACTTTTCCAGTCCCAGACTTGGATGTGTTTTTGTCATAACTGTCATAGCTCCACTGGCTAAAGGAAAAAAATATATGATTTGAGAGTTGCACATAGTAACATTTAAATGGATGATATTTTCAGGGGATAAAGCTGATATAAATATATACATGCATATACACACATGTATGTATATGAAACATTATTTAGAAAATTGAGAAAATTATAGGATAGAAATAAACATCAGTCATAATCACAGTCCTGAGTTTGTACTGGAGAGAGTAGGAAATAGGTCAGGAGAAGGAACAGATGGTGATCTCGGCTCTACCCTTCCTTCTACACAGTTTCTCTCCTACCTGGTGTTTATATGACAGAATCCCAAATGAGTTTTTATGTCAAGGAAAGTTTCTACTGGTGAAAAAGACAAAAATAGAGAAACCACTCTCAAGTCACACAGTGGTAGAATCTACTGACTGTGAGAATGAACAATGCATAACTACATGCAACAGCGTGAATGAACCTCACCCACTTCATGGTGAGCAAAGAAATCAGGCAAAATAGAGTATTCCACTCACAGAAAGTACAAAATCAGGCAAGACAAATCTACACTATTATAAGTCAGGATAGTGGTAATTTATCTTAGAAGTCATGATTAGAAGTGAAGCTGGCAGGATGTGACTCCAAGGTTCTAGAACTGTTCTGATGGCTTGGTCCAAGTGCTTGGCTACATAGTTCTGTTCAGGTTATGAAAATGTATGGAGCTGCACTTACACGTGCACTTTTCGTATGTATATTTTACTTCATTACAAAGGTAAACACACATACACAGAGCCAAAGGATGGCTCTGTGTGAAGGTAGAAATGTATTTTGGAAACCTATTGAGATGAAAAAGGTTTATAGAAGGTCTACTGGGGAGAGGAAGGCAGAAAGAGAAATGTAGAGACTTGGTGTATAGATATGAATGGAGCTGCCATGTCTGTCCTCTGCACTGAACCTCTGATACACCCCAATTTCTGAGGTCCCTCTTTGTTTGTTTGCTTTGTATTTTTTAAAATTAACATATAATGTATTATTTGTTTCAGGGGTACAGGTCTGTGAATCATCAGTCTTACACAATTTACAGCACTCACCATGGCACATATGTCCATAACCTAGCCACCCTATCCCTCTTCCCCCGCCCCAGCAACCCTCAGTTTGTTTCCTGAGATTAAGACTCTCTTATGGTTTGTCTACCTCCTGATCCCATCTTGTTTCATTTTTCCCTCCCTTCCCCTACAACCCGTCGCCCTGCCTCTTAAATTCCTCATATCAGGGAGATCATATGATAATTGTCTTTCTCTGATTATTTATTTCACTTGGAATAATACCCTCTAGTTCTATCCACATCATTGCAAATGGCAAGATTTCATTTCTTTTGATGGCTGTATAGTATTCCATTATATATATATATATATATATATATATATATATATATATATATACCACATCTTTTTTTATCCATTCATCTGTTGATGGACATCTAGGTTCTTCCCATAGTCTGGCTATCGTGGACATTGCTGCGATAAACATTTAGACGTGCCCCTTCGGATCACTACATTTATATCTTTAGGGTAAATACCAAGTAGTGTGATTGCCAGGTCATAGGGTAGCTCTATTTTCAACTTATTGAGGAACCTCCATACTGTTTTCCAGAGTGGCTGCCCCAGTTTGCATTCCCACCAACAGTGTAGGAGGGTTCCCCTTTTCTGAGGTCCATTTTTATTTATACTTTTGAATCCCAAGCATACCCGTCTTTAAGATCCACAAAAGGTACTTAACAAACATGTCTTGATCCATGACTATAGGCTAGACAAATAGGGCATTCAAGTAGATAAGAGATATCATCCTCCTCTTAAAAGTCTTACATTAAAATTTTGGGTTTGTTAGGAAAGAGCCTAAATGCCCATCAACTGGTAAATGGGTAAAGAATATGTGGTGTGTGTGGGTGTGTGTATGGATATATACACATATACATACACATTATGTATATATATATATATATATATACATACATAGACACACATACATGTATATACATATATATAATAATCATAAAAAAGAATGAAATCTTGCCATTTGCAATGACAGCTAGAGAGTATTATGCTAAGTGAAAGAAGTCAATCAGAGAAAGACAAATACCATATGATTTCACTGATGTGTGGGATTTAAGAAAAAAAAACAAAGGAACATGGGGGGTGCAAAAAGAGACAAACCAAGAAACAGACTGTTAACTATAGGGAACAATCTGAGGATTGCTGAAGGGGAGGTTGGTGGGGAATGGGTTAAATGAGTGTTGGGTATTAAGAGGACACTTGTGGGGCACCTGGGTGACCCAGTTGACTAAGTGTCTGACTCTTGATTTCAGTTCAGGTCATGATCTCTGGATCGTGAGATGGAACCCTGGGTTGGGCTCCCCACTCGGCAAGGGGTCCGCTTGAGTTCTCTCCCACTCCCTCTACTCCTACCCCATTCATGCTCTCTGTTGCTCTCTAAAACAAACAAATAATTTTTTTTAAAGGAAGGCACTTGTGATGAGCACTGGGTGTTGTATGTAAGGGATGAATCACTAAATGCTCCACCTGAAACTAATACTACATTATATATAAACTAACTGGAACTTCAATAAAAAAAAATTGGAGGAAAAATTTTGGTTTATTAAAGCAACAGTTAGGAAACAATCTAAATGTCCCATAATATAGGTTGTCTCATTAAATTATCCTAGATCTATATAATGATATAATAGTCATTAGAAATAAAGCTTCAAAGAATATTTCAATAACATATAAAATGTCCCAGTATGAATGGAGAGTAAGCAGGTGAGAAAACATATTTTACAGTGTGAGAACCAGATACTATATATAACAAACAAAACAAAACAAAAACCCACAAAAAACAACAACAAAAGTATCCCAACCAAATAACCCTGGAAGGACATTTACTGAAGTGTTATCATCTAGGCATGAGACAATGGGTAATCTTTATTTATTTTTCTTATCCAAATTTGCTAAATTTGTAATCTGGAGCATGTGTTGTTTTTATAGTAAAAAACTAATTATTATTATTTTCTTAACTAAGGGTTATTCAGCCTAGGAAAGGAAAACAAAATATAGGTCTAAAAAGAGCAATTCAAATTCTGGTGAATACATAAGTGCCAAGTGCAAGCATGATATTAAATCTTGTGAGCATAAAAGGGGAGCAAATACTAAGAAGTCATCGGAGGTGGTGGGACTTCAGCAGAGTATAGATTCTAATGTCAGTGATAGGCCGCATTCGGGCAAAGCTTGTCTCTGCTAAGAAATGCTTTGTTAGAATTTTCAATAACTTCATGATTTAAGTCCTGATAGTTTTCCTTTTTTTTTTTTTTTTTTGCTTTTGCTTTTATTTGTTTAGAAGAGAACCTGTTAGTACAGAGAAAAACCACTTGCCTTAGATCACATAGCTAATAAGTTTCGCCGTCAGTATTAGTGGAATCCCCATTTCTCTGATCTCAAAGACTGTGCTTTCCCCACCTTGCCCTCTTCCTTAGAAAGAGAAGCAAAATTCAGAAAAGTTCCTTTTCTTTGTTCTCAGGCAGTATGTATGTTTGGGGGTGGGGAAAGGTGGTGGTGACAAAAATGGAACCACTCAAGCAAATAGCATTTCCTCTACCTAATAGCCCTTTTGCCTGATATTAAGTTACAGGTCAGGAAAAATGGAAAAGTTCTTTCTCTGTCTAATTCAGCATAGGAAATCATTATGCAGAGGCTCTGTTGCCTCTTTCAGAATAAAATGTAACATGACACTTTGGGTTTAACTTTAGAATTATACAGCCAAACTTTCTGGGATTGTTGATATATCTTGTCTTCCAAATTGTCTGCACTCGATTACCTGATTGGAGATGCTCTGCTCCCAAATGGCCTGGAGTTTGTCCTCCAAGTTTCTATAAAAGCATTCTGGGCCTGTTTATCAGACATCTTGCCAGCACTACAAACTGAGGATATTTAAGAGGTGCAATGAGTTTATGCAGGTGGTAAATCTAAATCCATCAAAAATAAGTTCTCTACCTCTCTGATGAGATGGATATAGAGAACAGAACGCGAGAGGTGTATGAAATGCATTGGCTCTCCCTCTTCATCCAGCTGGAGAAAAGAATTAAAATTCTGGGTATTCCTCTGAATGGATATGACACTATTTGGCATATTTGGCATATTTCAGGCCAGTTCATCTGTTAGATCTTAATTTGTGTTTAAGAGCAAGCTCTCAGCTTTATTACATTTTTAAGGAGCTCCTCATACGTGTTTTCTACTGAAAGGTAGACCAGAATGACACTTTCTGTGTCTTTTGTTTACTAAATTGCAATGTCAGGATAATAAATGCTATGGTTGGAGGATGTGTGTGTTTCATTTCTCTTAGGGAATTCTGTACTTCAAGGGCTTTTCCTCTTCCACATTGCAGATAAAATACTACATCACACTCTTTAGTGAAAGAGACACTTTCTCCTTCAAGATGCCTGTTCAGCTGTTCCACAGCTGAAGAGCTGGGAAGACTTAAATTACATTCTTTTTCCTGCCATTAAAAGGGAATGGGGGCGGGGGAGGAAGAGAGGAGGGACAAGAAACTTGCATCTGGTTCAATTTCTTTGCCAGATTCTTCATTTAATTGTTTTGTAATTTGAAGAAAACCACAAATGACAAGATGAAATTGCTAGGAATATAAATACAGAATTTAATTGTTCATGTCAGGATTTCAATTCCCAAACCATGGTAATCTGAGTTGCAGTTTTAGGACCAACGAACAAGAAAAGCATTGGAGGATGCTGCTGAGTTTGCTGAGCCCTCATGATCCCATCCCCGCATCCCCACCAAGCTCAAATACTGTCCTTAAATCAGAGAGAGGAAGAGGGAAGTGGACCTCTCTTGCCTCTGTGGCTCTGATCCCAACAGCTGGATCGAAGACAAGGTTTCTCAAGAAAAACCATTTCATCAAGCCCATGATCCAACATAAACCAACACTAAGTGCTAAGCCCTTCATTGATGGGCTTCTGCAAGTTCAGAGCATCCTCAATAACAGTGAAGTTCTCCTAAGGAGATAACCGTTGTTTTGGTTTATGACATAATCTTTCCTAGGCCAAGAAGCAATTTAGCCTAGTTGGGGTTATTCTGGATTTTAAGTTGAAAAATACGTGTTGTTCTCAGTCACGAAGCTGAATTTATTTCTCTTGTTCCACTGTCTGGGATAGTGTTACATCTATAGGGCATGCCCAATTAATATTTGTTGAGTTAATTTGTTTGGTGAACAAAGGCACAGTAGAATGAGCCCAAGAATTCTGTAAAATAGTTGAGTAAACACATTCTTCGATTCTCTAATCTGTGTTCTTTTCAAACCTTATGAAGTTTCCAAATTCTAGCTTACCAGATCTGTGTCTCATTCCGTTAAAGCTCCAGTTTGGGCTACATTAAAATCTAACAAAGTAATTGCAACTAAGATGCTATTGATTTAGAATGGTTTCATTTACCATCCAATCCAGATAATTTTATTTTACCAGCCTTATTTGTAGTCAGAGAGCCCAGGGTCTATTATAGAGTCAATGGGAAACAATCTTGGGGGACAGAAGTGCCTCTGTGTGCCTATAGGCCAACTGATTGCTTTCTTAGATCTGAATGGTGAAAGAGGGGAATTAGTTCTTAATCTTCTTTCAGGGTACTTTTTTTTTATAAGGTAATTTGTAGGAGTGATTGGTTATACTATTCAGTGAAGCAATTTAAATCTTTTCTTATATAGACATATTCATAAATCATAGGACAAAAACTAAGAGTCACAAGAGAGAAAAACCTAGAATTATTCAAGTCATGTGGATGATTAGGAAAATATATGATGAAAGAGATGTATTTATGCAGATCTTTGTGAGATTTTAAAGAAAAATGAATTCAACAATTATACTTTGATGTGTTTTTTGTCAGCAACAGAGAACAGGCATGCTAAGTACTTAATGAGGTATGGAAGAGTTTTAAAATTTATATAAATTCTTTTTCCCTTGAGACGATTACATTCAGTTTGTCCTCTTTATGGACAACAATGGAAAAATCCAGGTAAATCTTC
>RCUC01122739.1:0-13973 GCA_003697995.1 Taxidea taxus jeffersonii
TGGTGAGCGCAATGTCCTCGGTTCCGTCCTGTGGCTGCCGTAGGACTTCCTTCTTTTCAAGGCTGAGTAATACTCTGTTGGGATTCTGGACCACATTTTGCTTTTCCATGTACGACTGGCAGACACGTGGTTCTCTTTACTCTTGAGCTGACTGGACCCCTTGGACAGGAACTCAGCTCACAGGCCTGTCACGGCTGTGCTGTGGGGACGGACTCGCAGGGTGCAGGGTCGGCGTCGGGCATGGGGTCAGGTCCAGGATGCAGCAGCTGGCATGCTGACACGAGAGCTCTGTTGGGACCTTCACGGTCAGGCGCTTGCCTGCCGGTCCCTGGGCAGGTCTTGGAGCACCTTTCTAGGTGTTGGGAGGAAGTTTTGGTAGAAGAGTCTCTGCTGTGAGCTGGTTTGGAGTTGACTCGAGCCCAAGCCCCTATGGGCCTTCGTAGGGTTCCGTGTGTCTCATTTCTTACCCCGTAGCTCGTGTGCTAGGCTTTGTGTGTGACTACCTTTGACAGCCCATTTCCATCCCGCAGGAAAAGCTACCAGGGTTGGCGGCGAGCCCGGGATCACCAGAGCTGTGATGTCCAGAATTCAGGTAGGGTGCTCGGCTGCCGGGTCTTGAGTTCCGCGCACACACGCCTGGTGCTTCCCGAGGGCTATGGGCAGCCTGCCTGTCTTCTCCACTCTGTTCCCCCCGGGCGCTTGCCATGCACCACACCCCGAGGGCCCTTATATCAAACCCGGGGGAGGGCGTGCTCTCACCCCTGTTTTATGGAGGAGGGAGCCGAGGTACCTGCCCAAAGTCACACCGTGGCCTGCTCTCCCAGGCTCAGCTCAGCCTGTCCACACGTGCCCTTTTTGCCCTGGGAGGAGAACCTATTGCCCGGATTTATTCTCCGAACTCAGTGGGAACTGATGGTGTGGGGAAGCCAAGAGCTTCCTGAGAAGGACAAACCCTTTGGGACAGGGCCCCAGACCTCCTCAGAGCCTCAGAACCTAGCATCCTGGCTCTGGGGGCCACCCAGCAGAGCACCTGGAGGGGGCGGCTGGCCCGATTGCCCTCTGTGTCCACAGGTGTGTGACCGGCCACTGATGTTCCTGCTGGACACTCCCGGGGTGCTGTCCCCTCGGATCGAAAGTGTGGAGATGGGCCTGAAGCTGGCCCTGTGCGGTGAGTCGAGGCCCCCTTAGTGCCTCCTCCTGCCGCCAGGCCTGACGGGTTGTGCCTGCTCTAAGTGGGCCGGCTGACTCGGGCCAGCCCCTGCTCTCACCCCACAGACCACGGCCTGGAGAGCTTACCTCTGAGGCAGGGCTGCCAGGAGCAGCAGCGTCTCGGGCTGAGCGGGGGAGGGGGCGCTGGAGTGCCCGTGCCCGGAGGGTCTGCGGGGCTCACTCTGGCCTCCTGGTTCCAGGAACTGTGCTGGACCACCTGGTGGGGGAGGAGACCCTGGCCGACTACCTTCTCTACACCCTCAACAGGCACCAGCTCTTTGGGTGAGTGCAGGGTGGAGGCCGGGTGGGCTGTCGTCTCTCATCCTGGACAGACATCATTAAGGAAAACTGCAGCATCTACGTGTTCTTAGATAAATTCTGCACATTCTGTGCAGTGTGACGCGTTTGACTCTAACACAGTTAGGAAAAGCCCCAATTTCTCGTGCTCTTTGGGGATGGCTCCTCTCTCCCCTCCCTGCTCCCGTTTTATAGATGTCCTCCTGCCCCCGCATGCCACTGCTGGTGGCCATCTGCCTTCTGTCCTGTCTTTGGACGTCCTAGGAATGGAGTCCCCCGGCGTGGTTCCCTGTGCTTGACGAGAGCTCCCAGACTGCTCTGCGTCACGCTGTGTGTCCTGACCTGTGTCGCGCCGCGTGTCGCTCCTTCCTGGCGGCTGCCGCACTGGGTTCTGTCATATAGCCTGATGCACCTGTTTGTTCTGGCCGGGGAGTGTGCGGGGAGCTGGGCGTTTCCCGGACGTGCTGTGTCGCGTTGAGGACCTCAGTCCGCCAGACGCTCGTCAGTTTTACTGATCGCTACCAGGAGCTTTCGGTCACATGGACTTTCTCCGTTGTTTCTCTGTCTTAGTTCATTGATTACTGTTCCATCTTTCCTGTTTCCTTCTTTCTGCTCTGCTGGCTTTCCTTCTGTTTCTGCCACCAGGTGCCGAGAGAAGGTGCTGAAGCCTCTGCCTGTGACTGGTTTGTCTGTCCTTGCGGTTCTGGGCGTCTGCTGTGTTGGGAGGTGCAGGGGACAGTCTGTGGGTCCTTGTGTCCTCCTGATTTGATGCCCTTATCGCTCAGAAGGGCCGTCTTGGTCCTTGCGGTTCTCTCTGCTCGGATGTCTGCCTCGTCTGGTAGGGACAGTGACCAGCTCTTCGTTCTGTTAACACGGTAACCCTTTCCTTATTCTTTCACGTTGGGCTGAATTGTGTCTTTATGTTAAAAATGTGTTTCTCACAGGCTGTGTACAGTGAGGTCTTGTTTCTTATCCAATCTGACCATTTCTGTTTTTTATTTTAGGTCTTTGCACTATTTACATGTAATGTGATTATTGTTGTCAGGTTAAATTTGTCATCTTATGGGGGCACCTGGGTGGCTCAGTTGTTAAGCATCTGGCTTTGGCTCAGATCATGATCCTGGGGTCCTGGGATCGAGCCCTGCATGGGGCTCCCTGCTCGGCGGGAAGCCTGCTTCTCCCTCTCCCTCTGCCTGCTGCTCCCCCTGCTTTGCTCTCTCTTTCACACTCTCTCAATCTTGCTCTCTCTCAAATAAAGAAAACCTTTGTTGTTGTTGTTTTTTTTTAAGATTTTATTTATTTATGAGAGAGAGAGACAGCGAGAGAGGGAACACAAGCAAGGGCAGAGGGAGAGAGAGAAACAGGCTCCCACCAAGCAGGGAGCCCGATGCGGGGCTCCATCCCAGAACCCTGGGATCATGACCTGAGATGAAGGCAGATGTCTGATGACTGAGCCACCCAGGCGCCCCTCAAATAAATAAAATCTTTAAAAAACCCAAATTTGTTGTCTTGCTATTTGTCCCATCCATCCCTCGTTCCTTTCCTCTTACTTGGCATCTGTCTGCCTCTCTCCCTCCCTCTGTCCCTCTCTTTGGCCTTTCTTGGATGAATTGGACGTGACGATATCCCTCCGTCCTTCTGTCAGCGTGTCGTCTGTAACTCCTGGAGCGGCTGCCTGGGCGTTTGAGGAGCCGCTCTGAGTGACGGCAGAGCGTGTCTCGAGTGCGGGCTCCGTACGACGGTGGTCTCCGGTCTTCGCCGGGTCTGCGGGCTTTTGCTGCCTGTGTCTTACTCGCGTGTGTCTTGTAAGCCTGAGCTGGACTGTTTGGTTTTTACGGAGACTCCGAGCGCGAGAACCAGACGCCAGCTGTTGGGCCGTCGCTCGGTGTCCCGGGGCTGCCGCTCGCTCCCTGGCACAGGTCCGGGCCGCGGGCGGTCCTCTGGCGGCGTGTGTGCTCCGCGGCACTGTCAGATTTTGGTGGTTCAAAGGCGTCTTTCTTTCACATTCATTTTGGAAAGATCTTTGCGCTGCGCGTGAAAGGCTTGATGGACAGCTGTTTCCAGGACGGAAAGAGGTTGGCCCACCCTGTTCTCACCCGTTTCTGACGGGTAACGGGTCACGCCTGTTCCTCCAGCTGGTGTTACGACAGCGGCTTCCTTCTCGTTTCTTGAGCTGAGAGTTTGTTGGGCTCCCAGATCTGTGGCTTCGTAGCTTTTCTCGGATTTTCGGCCACGATTTCTTCCTGTGTTTTCAGTGTCTGCCTCTCCCGACCTCAGGACTTGCTGCCCGCGCGTTGACCACGCGCCTGCACCCCTGCGTGTCTGCCCTGCTGCTCGTGCCCCCCACTGTGCGTGTCGCGGTGCGTGTCCCATGGCCTGTGTTTCCACTTGAGTGGGTAAGCACGTGACCGCGGGTACACAAACCGGTCCGCCACCTCTGCTAACCCCGACGTCTGGGGCAGTTTCGGCGAACGGCTTTTCTCCTCGCGATGCGTCTGCTCCGGTGTCCGTGCTTCGTAGTGTGTGCTTGGCTGCTGGGCACTTTGAATTTTGTCTCTTTGGGTGGCGGGCGTCTTTCAGCTCCGGTCCAGATCCTTGAGCTTCGCTTGGGACGGCTGTCTGGAAGCGCTTCCTTCCGGGCCTGTGGGTCTGGAGCCGTTGCCCCGCGTGGGGTGGGGCCCTGCCCTGCCCTGGGTCCCATCCGCCTGCTGCTGGCTGTGTGAGCCTGGGCCAGTGTCCCTCTGCCCCGCCGGGGGTCTCTCCCCGCCTCTGGCTCCGGAGGATTTCCTTTCTCACGTGTGCTGAGCCCTCATCTACCAAATACGGAATCGGCAGAATTCCGGCATCCTCTCCGTGGCCAGCTCTGCCCTCTCTGGTTCAGCGGGTGGTGTCTCCGCTCTAGCAGCCCTCTGGGCCCTGTGGGGTCCCGAGGTGCCGAGCAGGACAGTGCCGGGTCCCTGTTTACATTCTTCATAGCTTGATGCCTAGTGCCTGGAACACCGGTTTGTGTGTCTTTGGTTGTCTCAGGGGAGGTCAGTTCAGTCTCTGCTACTCTCTTTTGCATGGAGGTAGAATTTCAAATTAATTTTTTACCTCATTTGTGTGGGAGTCTGGGCATCTGCAGTCCTGCAGCATTTCTAGAGAATTTCTAGAGTCCCTGGGGGCGGCCACTCCCGGTTGTGTTAGTGAGAGTGCTCCCCGGGGTCACTCTCAAGATCGTCTGGACAGAAGGCCTTGTGGGGCTGCTGCCCTCGGAAGCTGGACTTGGGACCTGCGTTCTCAGGGTTCAGACCCCTCTGAGACGGGCACTCTGATGCCACGTGGGGGCTGGGTCCATGTCTCACTTTGCTCATGCCTGAGCCCCGCTCCCCACTGTGGACCGTGGGGCAGATCCACTGTCTTCTCTGCCTGTGGGGCGGTCCAGGGTAGTGGCCCGGGCCCTGGGGCTCGGGAGGTGCTTGGCTGTGGGTGAGGCTTGTCTCCCTCAGCCCTTCAGGGTGGGCCGGGCCGGCCCCATGCTGGCCTCCCTTGTCGGGCCCAGAACCGGAGTTGTGTGGGACAGGGAGCTCACGGGGCCACTGGGCGGTTCTCAGCAGTGGTGGGCGCTCTGTCTGCTGGTCCGTGGGCTGCAGAAAATGCCAGGTGATCCTGGCGCTCCTGACCTCATGCAGCTGCCTCTGTGGCTGGCCGTGCTGCCCCAAGGCTCCAGGCCCTAGGCCTGCTCAGGAATGGGGTGGATGCTGCAGCCACGGGCCCCTGCGGGGAAGCTGGCTTCAGGGCACCTGGCTATGGCCGGCCAAGGGCGGGGACCGCGGGAGGGGTCCTTGCTGTCCCATGGCCCAGCACAGGTCAGCTCTGGCTGTCCCTCCCTGACTGCGGGTGTGTGGGCAGGTATGTGCAGCACTATGGCCTCGACGGCGCCTGTGATGACGTAGCCGGTGTGCTGAAGCGGGTGGCTGTGCGGCTGGGGAAGACACAGAAGGTGAAGGTGCTCACCGGCACAGGTGAGACGCGGAGGCCTCAGCCCCCGGCTGGGCGTGGAGAACCAGCCTGTGGAACCGGCTGCGGCTGGGGGGGGGGGGACATGGTGGGCACACGTGGGTGTTTTGGAAACTGAAGTGCTGCAGAGGAGGGGCTTGGGGTCCAGCCTGGAGAGGAGGGAAGGTGACCCTGCCTCGTGCTGGGTACACCCTGTGTCCTACCCCTTGGGAGCCTCCTGAGGTCCAGGTGCCACGGCCCAGACTCTGGTTTCTTTCTGAATACGCCCTGGGGCCCAAGCTCCACCGGTTCCCACCGCCAGTCCCTGAGGATGGGCGGGGAGGGGTGCGTCTGAATCCTGGGCCTGCCCTGCACAGAGGGGCCTTCCTCCCCAGACCGTCTTGTCTCCTCCAGGGGACGTGAACGTCATCCAGCCCAACTATCCCGCAGCAGCCCGAGACCTCCTCCGGACCTTCCGCAGCGGGCTGCTCGGCCCAGTGATGCTGGACAGGGATGTCCTGCAGAGCCTCCCCTTGGCAGACCCCTGAGTGGGTCCAGCTGGCAGGGGCCTCACCCCAGCTTGGCCCTTGACACCAGAGATTGGGATATCCCAGGCCTTCACACCCAAGAAGCTGATGCTGGGACTCCCTTCCCAGAATCTCCGTGCTGGTCACCGTGCAGTACTCAGGTCTTGTCTCTAGGAAGGAGCCTGTACCTGCCGCCACCCCACAGCCTGGCCAGCTGCTGGTCATAGGGCATGGTGCCCAGGGTCTGGACATTGGGACTGCTGACATGTCGGAGCTGTCCCTGTGCGGCTCACACCTGCTGAGTATCTCTTAGGGAGAAGCTGACGTTTTCTCCGGAGGTGAAAGTGCAGTCTGTAGTTTAAACATCTCAGAAGGCCTGTCTCTGCTGGCGGCTCATTTGTTGTGCACAGTAGCACCGTGGGCCCACGTGTTCAGCCAGAGCAGTCAGGATGTGAGCCGTGTTGTCGGGGCTCTCGTGTTAGGTCCTGCCAGCGCCCTGGGTCCTGCAATAAAGACGGGTCTGTTTGCCGAAAGAGTGTTTTATTTCACGACACGACTAAAATGTGCACACAAAATGGACAGAGGTTCCAGGAGCCGTGGCAGAACCCACGGACTGTCTGTCCCCAGCTGCGTCCGGGCCGCGATGGTCGCTGGTGCGGTCAGTGGAGACTCGAGCTTTCCTGCTGCCTCCGAGCACCTTCTAGCTAACAGGTGGGTGGGACTCTTGACCCAGGGAACTTGACCTAGCGGCCTGCATTCTAGCAAAGGGCAGCGGAAGGAGGGGTGGGGTGGGCCTGGTGTCCCGTGGGGGCGTGGCCTTCCTGGAAACACCGAGTCTCCCTGGGCACCTCCCCTCCTGCAGTGCCCACACCTGGAGCGCACACACTGGCCTCTCCTGAGGGGAGCAGCCCCGGGCACTGTCTGCTTCCCGCTGGAACCCTGACCAGCAGGACGGGAAGTACTTCGGCGTGCGGTGGTGCCAAATGCCCGACACACTCCCGGAATCAGGCCGGTGTGTGACAGAAGCTCTTTTTGACTTGGGCGTCCTGTTTCTGCCACCTCTGCCACGTGGTGCCGGGCAGGCTGGGCCCCTGCTCCTGGCCCCTCAGAGCCGAGTCCCTGTGCAGGGCTGTCCTGCCCACGGGTGCGGTGGCAGGCTGGTCGCACGGCCCCTGAGGCCCTAGGCAGGGCTCGGCCATGCTGGTCTTTGGTCGCATAAGGTATGGTCTGGAATGGATGGCATCTGGGCCATCTGGGCCTTCTGTGCCCCGAGAAGGCTGGCGCTGTGGGTACAGGCAGAGCTGTGTCCTGCAGCTCTGTGTCCTGGCCTTTGGAAAGCGATGCTGGGTCCAGGGTTCTGCTGGTAGCTTGGAGACCCTCACCCTAACCAGAGCTGTGTGTCTGCTGTGGGAGAGCAGAGCGGGCAGGCCCTCCCGCCCCCTCTCCCATGGGAGGTGCTGGCATCCGTCCGCTGAGTCCGAAGTCTCCATGGTCCAGGGGTGGGTATGAGGGCATATTCTGGGAGCCAGCCCAGCGGCAGGTGAGGCTTTCAGTGAGCACCGAAGGACGGGGCGATCCAGAGGATCTAGGCCTGGGACGTTGTCCTGCTGTGGGATATGGGGTGGAGGAAGTGGTAAAGAGCCAAGGCCCCCAGGGCTGAGCTTGTGGACCGTGACCCAGGGCTGAGGCTTGAGGGAGACGGGCCTCTGGGCGCCTGAGAAGCACAGGGCTGGCTTTCTGCAGAGGGTGCTTGGGCGCCAGAGGCAAACCCTTGCAAGTCCCACCTGGCACTGCTTAGAGGCCTCTCTGGGGGTCTCTCCTGTCCCCAGAACAGCCTCAGATGCTCAGACAGGTGTTGGAGGGGGTTTGGCTTCCGGGGGGCTTGCTTTGCTGAGCCCGAGCACTCTCGCATCTGGCTGTGCCTGCGGGGTGCTGGGCCTGGCCGCCATCCGCCTCCAGGGACCTGCCTCATGGCCGTGCTGGTTGCTGGTTCCGATTTGAGATCGGGCCGGCCCCATTCACACCCCGACCCTTCCCCAGGGGGCCGCCTGCTGCAGATCTGCCCGAAACACGGCTGGCTGTCCTAGGGGGGCTCTTCAGTGTGAGCGGCCGTGCAGTCCCTGAGGACCAGCAAGCACTGATTCCAGAATGTGAACCTAAACCTTAAAGGAAAGGAAAAGCTCTTGAAAGTTAAACAATGTGGCTTTTTCCCCTCAAAATAGGTCCCAAGAAGAGTTGAGTGACTTGTTTCAAGTGGGAGCAAAGTGGCCCCAAGGGGTCCGTGGTCTTGAGAGTGTCCAGGGAGGGGGCACGCCTCTGGGCCCAAGGGTGGGCTGGCAAGGCTCTGGTGCAGCTACTGTGGCAGGGGTGCCCTGGGAATTATCCAGAGACCCATGATGGGCACGTGTGGGCCCCGAAATCTCCAGACTGCCTTTTGCGGACAGGTGGTAGGCACTCGAGAACCTGTGAGAGAAACCTCGTTTCTTCCCCAGAGCCACTAGGCCTTTGGTCCGTACTGCCTGATGCTGTGGGGGAGGGCCACAGTGTCCTCAGGGCCCACCTCTTGGCTTGGTGGTCAGCACTGTCCACACCCCTCCAGGGTCCAGGATGGGGTCAGGGGAGCCGGAGTGGCTTGAACATCCTGGTTTGGCACATCTCTCTGGGCAGCTGGGGAGAGATGCTGGACTGCTGGTCACCATGGCAGCACAGGCACCGCCTTTCTGGCTGGGGAGGACCCTGACCTGGCGGTAGGTGGTGCATCCGGGAGCTGATGGGCCCTGGGCCTCTGGTAGGGGAGGCTGGGGAGGGACTTGGGCAGGGCGGTGAGCAGGAGGCTGCCTCTGGGTGAGAGATGGCACTGGGCTCCCTGGTTCAGAGGCGGTGGGCAGCGGTGGGAAGGGTGTGCTCAGCAGCTGGAGGTCTCGGCCAGTCTAGAGGCCTGCGGGAGGGCACTGTCTGGGGGCCAGATCTTGCCCTAGCCCCGCAGGGCCTAGGACAGCAGCAGCCCCAGGGCTCCAAGAGCGCCGCCAAGCAGCAGGCAGAGGTGGGGGCTGCTGGTGGGCCCCGCGCCCGAAGTCCACGCCCGGTAGCTGTAGAGGCCTTGGCCCGTCCGGTTGCCTCCTGGTACCGCGTCCTCCTCGTCCTCCAGGTCGTGTTCCCCCGGGCCCGTGGCCCTTCTCCAGCTGGAGCCCACTGCCAGGCCCGCAGCTGCCCCGGCGGCCCCAGCCGCGGCCCCCGCTGCCGCCACGCGCAGGGAGGAGCCTCCGTAGCGGGGCACCGGCCTCACGCGCACCCTTGGGGCCCCGCGCGCGCTTCCCCGCAACCCTCCCCGGGCGCTGCCGCGAGCCCCTCCACGGCCACCCTTGGCGGCACCGCTGTCGCAGAGGAAGGTGGCGGCTAGCAGCAGAGCCCAGCACGTCGCTGCCGTCCAGTTCATCTTTGTGGAGCAAACCTACGGTAAAACGGGGGAAAGGACCTCAGCTTCTGTGAGGAACGGGGACCAGGGGCCTTGGGGCCAGGGGCTTAGGGACCAGGGGACTCAGGGCCTGGGGGCAAGGGCTCAGGGGCGAGGGGACAGGAGACTCAGCATTTGGCAGTGCAGGGGGCCCCCAGCATCTGGAGGGCAACTGGCTCAGGGCTGGGCTGGGCTGGGAGGGTTAGGCATTCAGGCCTAGACAGAGGGTGGGAGTCTTATTCAGGAACCAGGAAGGGGTGACCTACCTGGAGGGTTATTCTGTGCCTGGGGCTGGAGTGGGTGCAAGGAATGCAGGGCGCTGAGGCCTGGGGGAGGGGCCCCATATCCTGGGCTGCCCTGGGACGGTGGACCCAAGCCTCCACGGCGGGAACCAGAGGCCACACTGGGGTGAAGGATGTGCTTGAAGGACACAGTCTCGGGGACCGAGGGTCCCCAAGGACCCAGATCACCGCCTGGCGAAAGGACCAAGCGTGGGCCTCTGTCGGGTTCTTCCGACCCTTGCGGCAGCGCGCAGACCCGGGGTGGGGGGTGTCCTGGCCTCACAGCCGGCGCGGGCGGGCACAGGGACCCGAGCGGTGACACAGTGCAGACCCCGCCCCCGCAGGCCCGGACTCGGGGCCCCGGTCCCTCCCGCACGGCCCCCGCACCACACTCCACCGCCACCCCCAGCCCTACCGCTCTGCAGAGCAGCTGGGGCGCGGGACCGGGACGCGACGCAGGGCCGAATCCGAGCGCGGGGATCCGGGTAGCGGCTCGACCCTCCTCCCGGGGCCTCCGATCGTCACGCGGCGCCACCATCCCCAGCCCCGCGGGTGCCCGCCCCAGCCTCCCGGTGCGCCCGGGTGCCCTGTCCGGCCTTACCCGCCCGGGCTTCTGTTGGGACCGCGGGCTGGAGCGGCTGCCCCAGGGGCCGCGCAGAGCGGGAGCGAGCGGGCGGGCGGCGGCGGAGACCCCGCTCCCGAGGAGCGCCGAGCGAGCCTGGGTGTTGCGCGAGGCCTCCGCCCTAGCACGGGGGTGGACAGACGCGGAGGCTCATCCCCCGGGAGACGGGAAGGGAGGAGAAAGGCGGTCGGTGAGCAGCGCGCAGCCCCTCTCCCTTCCCAGCACCTGCATCCTCGCTGCACCCCGTCCTAACTCCTACCCGCAGCCCGCCGGCCCCCCGCCCCATCTCCTGATTCCATGCGCGTCCCCGCCACTGTGTCCATCACCCAGTGGGCACACAACCCATCCCATTTCTCCCGCACCCAGCACCCCACACGCTCCATCCTCACCCCGCCCCACACGCCACCCCTTTCCCACCTTCCTCACCCTCCTGGGTTCCCCATCTTCATCCCAGACATGGGCCACACGATGCTAGGGCAGCCCCAGAGCCCTAGATCCTGGTGTCCAGTGCTCTTCACCAGGAGGCGTGGGGAGGAGAGGATGGTTATCCAGGGCCCTTGGGTATCCAGAAAGGAGGGAATGGGTGACCTTCTAACCATCCTGCAGTGCCACTGCTCAGATCCCTCGGGGAGCCCTCCCGGTGGCCACTCCTCAGCAAGATGGCCCAGCCAGCTGGCCTTCCTAGTCGCTGCTGGATGTGACTCTGGGACTTCTTGAAGTGGCGCCGTCTTGCTCTCCACCTTTGTGGATACCCCACCCAGCCACTCTTCCTGGGGACACCCAGCTCTCCTGATGGCTTTAGGGGTGGACTGCAGGACCTCCTCAACCGTGAGCTGATGTGACCAGTTTGTTGGTGTGACGTGACCTCTCTTAGTCTCCATCAGACCCTCTCAATTCCCAGAGGCTCCGAACTGCTGCTTCACGCACAGTCCTGGTCCCTCAATTCCTGTATCGAGGGCCTGACCCCCCAGACCTCAGAATGTGACTGTATTTGGACACGGGGTCTTTACAGAGGTAATTAAGGCAGAGCGAGATTAGGACAGGCTCTGATCTAATCTGACTGCTGTCCTTACAAGAAGAGGAGATCAGGAGACAGGCAATCCCAGGGACAGCCACCTGTGAGCCAAGGTGAGAGGCCTCAGAAGGAACCAGCCCTGCCCACATGCTGTCCCAGGCTTCCAGCCTCCAGAACCATGAGAAAATGAGTTTCTGGTGTTAAGCCATCCTATCTATGGCGCTTTGTTATGGTGGCCTGAGCAAAGTCATAGAGAACCTGAGGGTTTCTAAAGTCCATACGGAAAAGTAAAAGAAGTACTCATATAAGTCATTTTGAAAAACAAGATCAAAGAAGGACACCCTGTCAGATATGAAGACGGTATAAAAGGTCATGGCAATAAGACAACTAGCCTGGGCAAGAAACAACGCACAGGCAAATGAGGATCACTAAGAGACTCACAGAGGAACACACACGTGCCTACAGGAATAGAGCAACGCAGAGAGTGGAAATTCTAGACCTGAAAAGATACACTTAAAAGCACAGGTTAGATTTGGCCAGGGAGAGTTAGTTACCTGGAAGATGAGGAGATATCCAGAAGAAAGCACGGAAAGAAAGCAAGACAACAGGCTGCTGGGGCACAGGGGAGGCTGCAGCAGGCCCGCCCCACGCGGACCCCATGTGGACCCTATGTGGACGTGGTGGACCAAAGGAGAGCAGCGGAAGGCTGGGGCAGTGTTTAGGGGCACAATGCTGAACATTTTCAAAAACTGATGAGGCAAGGCACAATTCTGGAGACATCACACACTCCAGGCATGATAAATACAAAGAAAAGCACGCCCTGGAGACCGGGCAGCATACTTCTTGTCAGAAGACCTTGAAAGCTTCCAGAAGTGGGGAGAACCCAAGTACCTAAAAGGAGTAAAAACAAGTTGACTTCTCCACAGTTGTAGGGAGCAGCTGACAACCCAGAAGTGTGGTTTAGAGAGCTGATGACAGCAGTCGTCAGAAGCCAAGAGGCGCAGAAAGTGTCACACAAGCAGCCACGGACGGAAGAGAGGCTGACACAGCGCTGCTGCCGTCAGACCGCGTGGCCTTGAAGCTTGATGGAGGCAGGCAGGAGTGTTACTGGGGACAAAGACTAACGCTTCTTAGTGACAAAAGGTTAAATTTAGGAAGATGACAACACAGTTCTGAATTTCATGTACTTAATGACATAACCTCAAAATAATAAAGCAACACAGTAAGAGAACATTTACAGCACCCAATCATTCCCGTGAATTAAAAACTCTCAACGCCAAGCAACCTGACACGTCTGCAGGTACGCGAGCACTCTCCAAGGGTGTACACCAAACATGTTGCACCGGGGCCATGGCAGGGGAGGGCTTGGAGTGTGGGAAGCAATGGGATCAAGTCAGAACCACTTGCCCTGACCAGGGACAGCAGCCCAGTAAGAAGGAAGGTGCTGGATCAACCCAGTTTCTGCCACTAAGTGCCAGAGAACAAAGAAAAGGCAGAAAAGCCAAGTATGGGGATGCCATCTACTCACTCAACCCATCCAGTTTTAAGTCAAATGACATTCCTGTTTCTGAGGAAAGGTGGCAAGTGTGTGGTCTATGGCACCGTCTGGCCTTACCCAGACACCTCGTTCACTGTCCGGCCAGCCGAGATTGGTTGCTTAGGCAATGGAGGCCATCCAGGTGGGCTCAGGATCAGGGCAGGTAGGACCCAGGAGGGCTGGGAAGCGGGGCTGGCCACCATGGAAACTGGCCCTGTCCCAGGTGGTGAAGGGAGTGACAGTGAAGAGGGGCCTTCCTATGAGCTGGGGTCTGTGCTCTTCCCGGGCAGAGGGCCCTGCTGGGGAGCTGTTCTCCCTCAGATGCTGACCGGAGAGGTAGCAGGATGCTTGGCTTTGCCCTGCTTGTCCAGATGGGCACCCTGGGTTCCTGGCAGCTCTGGCTCAGAGTGAGAGGGTTGTGGGCTGCCTGATGGCGGGCTGGAGGCTGTGAGCAGATGAGAGGAGAGGCATTAGGGAGCTCTGCGTCCTGCAGATCATGCTCAGGAGGGACCGGGGGCTCAGAGGAGCTTGGTCAGAGCCTCCCTGATGTCCCGATTCCGCAGGCAGTAGATGATGGGGTTGAGCAGTGGCGTCACAATTGAGTAGATCACGGACACCAGCTTGTTGATGTCAAAGGAGCTGGCAGCGTGAGGCCGGGCGTACATGAAAATGGTGGTGGTATAGAAGGTGGCTACCACCACCAGGTGGGAGGCGCAGGTGGAGAAGGCTTTCCGGCGGCCAGCCCAGCCCGGGATCCTCAGCACTGTGGCCAGGATGTGTGCATAGGAGACCATGGTCACCAGCAGGGAGGTTGCGAGCACAGCCAGGGCTGCCACAAAGTCCAGAACTTCGATGGTAGTGGTGTCAGAGCAGGAGAGCTGCAGCAGGGGTGAGATGTCGCAGAAGAAGTGGTTGAGGACATTGGGGCCACAGAACCTGAGGCGGGAGATGAGAGCCATGGACACGAAAGAGGCCAGGAAGCCACCCAGCCAGGTGCTGAGGGCCAGGCACAGACAGAGCTGCCAGTTCATGGTGGCTGGGTAGTGCAGTGGG
>RCUC01122742.1:0-17367 GCA_003697995.1 Taxidea taxus jeffersonii
TACTGATCTGATGATGTTGGACCAGAAGGAGCTGTCTCGGACGGGCACTGCTGGAGTGGTGAAGGGCTTACCACATCCCTTGTGTTCCCCATGAACATGCATCTCCCTCCCAGGGCAGTGGAGGGGATAACCTCTTCCCTGCTCCCTCTGCATTTTCACAGTTCCAATGTCTAACCACCCGTGGACCATCCTTTCCAGAGTGCCCTGCTGGGACCTCACATTTAGTAAATGCTGAAGTGAATTCACTACCGTTCCTTCTCTACCAGGTCCCCTGCCCCACAAAATGCCTAGTTTTTCTGGTTTCTGTTTTTTGTGTTGTTTTTTGGTTTGGCGATGCTACATTCCCAGTCGACCACACCAGGACTGAGTCTTGCTCTATTTTCCTCTTATGGACCATTATTCACGCTTCTTCCTTGTCACTCATGGCTGACCCTTCCTCTCTATCCCCTGTGGCAAAAGCCTGCGATAAGCCATTGCCTGCATCACCAAAGCAGTCTGCCCATGAATTTGTTTGCTTCCTTCTAACTGCCCTAAACAACAACTGGAAAGCTTTAGACCTTTATATTCATTCTCCTATAATGTAGTACTGAATTCCCACCTTAAGCCCTCGGGTCCCTGCCCATTATGCACTCTGAACAGGATATCAGGTATCTGAGAGCCCTTGCACATGTACACAGTCAGTAAATACGAACGGAGAAAAGTCTTTAATGTCCACACAGCAATGTCCATGCGCCAACAACTAGCATCTGAGAATCTTTTAGGCCAAATGAAGATTTTTAAATTATTTTGAATATCCTTTTGAATTTTAGTTTTATTCCTACATAGTGCACAAACCATGGGGCTTAAGTTCTCAGTCCTTTTCACTAGCATTTTAAGTACCAAGGGGAAACTAAAAATCATCTGAACTAGAAAATAAACTTTCAAAGAAGTTGTCACATTCTTCTATAATTTGACCTTTGTGTAATTACAAAATAAGCCTTTTGGTAATACCTTTGCTGTTGACATCCTTGGATCACCGTCTTACCTATGTTTGTCCAGCACCAAGGCTACCCAGATGAACAATGAACAAAGAGAATGAGAACCCTACAGAACTTTTAGAAAGATAAAGAAGACAGTTAAAGAGCATCCATTCGACATAACAGCAATTTGGGGTTTTAAAAGCTTATTGCTAATTAGAAATGATGTTCTTAAAATTTGGAAGATCTCAAACAAGTAAGCAGCATCTTGCCAGGTGAAAGGAATAAAAGCGTAAGAATATTACTCACTTGAATGTAATGTCCATATCTGAAAATTAATTTCATCAGTTCCGTCTTTGTGCGTGCACAACATTTTACAACCAAATAAAAATTGTAGTCCCTTCATAAAATTATAGATGCTTCAATTCAGGATTATTTAAACATTTGTTTCAATTGAAGTATAGTTGAAACAATGTTGCATAGAGATTCAGCATCTCTCCATGTTGCGCTGTGCTGGCTGGGAGGATAACTCCATCTGTCACCACGCAGTGCTGTCATAGTATCATGGACGATGGTCCCTATGCTGTGACTTTCCTTCCCGTGACTCATTCATTCTATTAACAGGAAGCCCGGATTATTTACTTTCATGACTGAGGACACTTCCCTTAGTTGGCATCATTTGGGCTGGTCCTGCAGTCATGGACTAACCCTTTTCCTTTCACTAATACCAGAGACCAGCACCTCTCCCTGGATTGTGACTCATTCATGCCCATTTTATAGTTTCTGAGCTTTTTTGTTTAAATATGGGATATTGGTCCCACACAGGCTTTACCGGTTTCCAACTTTTGGAAAGCTCACTTACTTTAGTTACTGTGCATTTTAGCTACTCTGTTAGCTGATGTTCTTGGTTCTTCATTTAATCATTAGTCGGAATGAAGACAGAACCTGAAATTGCCTTTTGCCATAAAACAGCCTCTCAGTTGACAGCCATTAAAACATTTCCGCATGGTGTCAAACAAAATATGTTGTTTGGCATTCTCCTGACCAAAATGGTTGTGCTTTCTTTCCCCTTGCCATCAGCCTAAAATGTGTATAACAATAATAAGTGAAATGCCTTTGGTATTTATCAAATACTTCATATAAACATATTTATTTATTTTTTTAAAATATTTCATTTATTTGTTTGACAGACAGAGATCACAAGTAGGCAGAGAGGCAGGCAGAGAGAGGAAGGGAAGCAGGCTCCCCACCGAGCAGAGAGCCCGATGTGGGGCTCGATCCCAGGACCCTGAGATCATGACCTGAGCCGAAGGCAGAGGCTTTACCCCACTGAGCCACCCAGGCGCCCCATATAAACACATTTATTGTATGAATTCATCCTCATAACAACCTGAGAATCAGGTCTGACCCCTCCTTGCAAGGGTAAGAAGCAGGTTTAGATGTGCCCAAGGCTGGTAAGCTCCAAGGATACAGACCTACGTCTGAACGAGTCTGAGATGATTTCATACTGATCCGCAGCTGAGTACCGTGAGCTACTGAGGATTTGGGAAAGATTGCTACTTAGGTGAACGCGTCTTGATGCCTTCATTTTGAAATAAAAAAGTGGAGAGAAACTTATTAAAAGACCTGAAGGATCTTTGGGTGAAGAGATGACGAGGATTAGTTAAATGGTTGAGGGGCAGGAGGAGGAGGGGAAGAGGTGTAGACGGGAGGGTTTCTCCGGCAGCCGTACCAATAGGATTTGCCGGCTGATTCCTTCCAGTCCTCCAAAAAATAGGAAATAGAATTGGATATCACGGATGAGGACTCTTTAGTGTTGAGAGAAGTGGGAAAATGATTTCACATCTAGTTTCTGCCTTCTTCATTTCTGCTTCCTGGCTTTTCAGACCAAATGTGCTGTGTGCTATAGTGGTCCCCGGGTGGTTCTTGTACCCCGTTGTAGCTGGCGCCTCGGGTGGCCGAGAGGCACTCAGAAGGAGGCTCCTGTCCGTCACAAGCACTGAGCCTCACCCCACACTGTTTTGCTCATTTGCTCAGTCCGTGTCACAGGCCCCCTTCACATCCTGGTGTGACCTGGTGAGGGCCAAGCAGTGTGCATTGGAAACCAGGGTACAGTAAAACGTATTTGGTGACTAGGTTTTCATGTCCTATGTCTTCTAGGATTGCCCCGTCTGTGTGTAGCTTCGTCTAACCAGAGTAAGGACTGATCCAGCTTTAGCTAGGCAGGACCGCACATAAAAAGAGCATTTCGATACACCTGCATATATCATAGGGACGTGTTTTTGATCAGTGGTTCTTAAATGTCTTTTAGGAGTGGAATCTTTCCTTCAAAATGAAGCACAGTAATTGAAAAAAACATAGGAAGATCTGAGCTGGTTATTGCGATATAAATGAAAATGTACAAAGAATAGTAATGTCCGCTAGAAAAAAAAAATATTGGGCAGATGGGAAGATGGGTCTCCTTAAACGAGGCCTGGACCCAGAACCACCCCGAAATGACTCAGGCCAGCCCATCAGCACTCCTCTCTGGAAACCTGGAAATATAATTCTCCATTCATAGTTAAATTACAGATAACATCGGCATATAATTAGAGCACACATTTTCAAAATTGCCTCTAAAAAATGCCATCCAGGCCAATAAGACTTTATTTTTACCAAATTGAAATATCAGCATATTTTAAAAATGAAAGTGTTAATTAGAAGGAAGTTTGGTCAGCCAGGAAACTTCGTAAAATGAGAATCACAGAGAAAACATTGACAATATCCACGAGAACATGGTGGGAACAGAAACTGATCGGAATTACAAATCTGTAATCATGGCACAGGTAATTAGAACAGCCAGGACAACGAACTTGCTTTTATTACTATGAGCCAGATTTTGTACTAGGTACCCTATCTATATTAACTCCATTAATCCCCCTAACCGCCCTGTGAAGTAGATTATTTTGCCCACTTCACATGAGAAAACCGAGACAAAGAGAACTTAAGTTATTCAAGGTCACAGAGGAGTAGAGCCAGGGTTTCAAGTTAGGTAATCTGGTCCATAGTCGGTGATCTACCTGGGCAAGAGGAACTGACCAGGTAATTAGGTGAGATTGCCTAACACTAGAAATAGACCCTTCCTTGTAGGCCAACTTGATTTCTTTGATGTTTGAAAGGCAACCTTCTAATGATGAGTTTTCTGCTTATAGAAATCATGATTTCCAATCTGATTAATCATTTTACTTCAAATGGTTAGATATTAAATAAGCATTTTGGTTTTAATCATGTGTCTTATTTAATGAAATCCGTCTAAACCATTTCCTCTTGATTTGCTGGAAGGTGACATTTGTGGACCTACAGAGCTGATGGCCAAGCCGGAGCCACTGTCCAACCCACCGTCATCCGTGCATTGTGTAGGCAGGCCCCTTCCATCACTTTGTTACTTGCCTTCCTGCTTCTGTTTGTCCCTGTTATGAAACCAGTTCCAGAATGTAAGGTGTTTCTGGCTGTACCGGCCTTCAGGTCAATAATCAACACCAGGGGGGGTGCTCCTACACACCCTGGAAAGGTAAAACCGTGTCTAAGGCTCAAGGACATAAGCCCATGGACTGAAAAAGAAAGCAAGGGGCTCTGTAGGGCATCCGGCACCCAGTCCCCAGTCTTCCCACTCCCCCATTTCTGACTGAAAAGCAGCAACTGTTCTAAAATTGATCCCATTTCCCCTAGACCCTCCTTTGAGTTCTTCCCCTTCACCAAAAGATGAGATGTTTCCTGTTTCACTCTCATGGAGTGGCATTTCAAGGTTCTGGAGTGTCTGCCCTCCTTGCATCTAGTCAAATAAATCTGATTTTGTCAAACCATTGGCCTTTGAGCCTTTGGTACCTCACCTAGATCCAACACCTAGGTTCTGAGGCTCCTAGCCTGGGTTCAGTCCCTGTGGCCTCAATGTGCTGCTCTTTTAATGAGTCTAATTTCCAGTCTCTAAGACATGACCTGTGACTCATGGCCAGTTCACCAGGCTCTTCTATTTACTTAAATTCCCACTTCTCGAAAAAGGCACTTATGCACACTGGTAGAGCACGGAATTGGTATTCATACAAGCCTGATCATAAGAAGTACTATGTGAGCTTGCAAAAATTACTTAAAGCCTTGGAGCTTCAGGTTCCTCGTTGGTAACATGAAAATAATATCTACCTCGTCTAGTAATGTCATGAGGAATAAATAATGAAATTATGGAATGTGTCTAAAAAATAATAGTTTTTAAAAAGTTCTCTTCCTTCCCATGACACTATTCACTCTTCTCACCCCTCAATGACCAAGTAGAGCCATGGCCCAACTCCAACAGTGGTCTTTGATCTCATATGTAATAATAATAATAAAACAAGAGTATTGATTCAATAGTTAACAGCACCTGTTGCTAGATGTTACAGGATATCCAAAGCAGTTAAAATTCATTTAACATTTCCAACACCTCTGTAAAGCAAGTCTCATTAAAAATTTTACTTTATAGCTGAGAAAATAAGAGCACAGTGAGGTTAAGTTACCCACCATCACACAGGCTGGCATAGTGCTTTAAAAAGTTGAATTCATGGACAATATTTTTAGAAATTCAAAAATTTTATCTAAGACTCCAGATTTCCTAGCTGTTTTGGAAAAAGGTGAAACTATAGCAGTGCCTGGCCTGAATTGTGATGGAGCGAAAGTTAGCAGGGTCCGAGATGCTGACTTAGATGGGTGTATGCCTTCCGGTGGGTGCCTCACCATCTAGTGCGTACACCAGCTGCTTTGCTGCATTTTGTAGAAACCTGCCCCCAGACTCCCAGGAAGTCTTGGACCCTGCTTGAGTAGAGTAGGACTGTCTTTGTATGCAAGAAAATGCAGTGTGGTAGTGAGAAGAGGAAGAGAGTTTTCAGCCTTTAGAAGTTAAATACTGGGAATGATGGAACTCTTCTGTTGTTGTTTGTTTGGCTTTCAGAACTAAATTATGGATCTTGATAAATTGATAGTGCTTTTGCTCATTCCAGTGTTGGACTTCCTTCCTGTAACATTTTTAAAAAATTTAACTCATGCATTGAGAGGAAAAAAAACTTACTAATACAATTATGCTATACATTTTTTTAAAAGTGAGGATTTGTCTTATCATATATTCTAAAGGAAACAAACATTTGTTTTTGAAAATTGCAAGTCATTTATTATTTGTAAATACTAAATATATGTATTTTATTACTTTAAGCGAAATAAATCAGTTTTTCCCAACTACCCCCAAAGAATCCTCCTAAGAAGAAAAGATAAGCATGCATTAAAGAAAAATGAGTAACTTGCAGGTAGAATCAAAGGTATGGCCAGGGAAAGCTTTGTTTATTTTATAAATAATTTAGAATGAAACTTACAACCTGGAGTCACTCAGTTTACTTCAAGCTAAATCTGAGGTAACTAGGGCACCCCATTTGTGTCAACTAAGGGTAGTAGAATTTTAATGCAAAAATATATAAAGACAGAAATTAGTCAATATTTCTTAGAGTTTCAAATATATCTCTGAGGTTTCTCTGTACTAGAGGGTGTTCATGTAGAGAATGGCTTGGAAGACCTCCTTTCATGATTCTCTGATTATGCAGAATTTCCCAGGTGTTGTCAAGATGGCAAATTATACAGAACCAGATACTTGAAGGGAATCCTACCAGACTACCAACACAATTTTTAAAAGCATTGATTGTGGGGGGGGGGGTTGGGAAGGGACATTTTAGGTAACATCTGCCAAAGGTCAGATGAAATGTCCCAGTCCATAATCCGGTCACATTGGTTGAAAACAGGGACTTTGTTGTTGTTGTTGTTGTTAATTTTACAATAGCAGCTAAATGAAAATTATAACTGCAAAGATTGTCTGAGATTTTGATACGGCTCCGTCCATAGGAGTTCCTTGAACAAAAACACAGCAAAAGAATTATGAAACAAGTTCAGTCTGGTGACAGAAATTGGCTTAAACACTTAGATTTTAAATTTATAGAATTTCATTAGTTCACTAAAATCCAATTTCAGGCAAGAGCCCATGTTAACTTCCCCCACAAATAAGAATAAATTGCAATAAAGATGCACAGTCAACAAGTGCTTGATTTCTGAGTGTTTCCTTCTCCCTCACACTTCACGCTTCAGCACCAGACCTGCAAGTCTCTCACCACACACGCCATTCGGACACTGTCACGGACTTCTGCAAATATGATTCCCCCTGCTTCCGTAGCACTTGGCACGGTGCACGTAGTAGGTGCTAAATAAACACTTCCTGACAGTGCAGGGACGCGTGCTACAACTTCTACTTCTACTGGCTGACTTGGTTGAGCCGTCTGTCTTAAACTGTAACACGCTCCAATTAAAGCAACTCTATTCAGTTGATGTTTTGCTATGATAACTCTTTATGTCCCCCTCGTCCTCCACCATCCTCACCTCTGTACATGTTCTATAAAACCCTTTCCTCAACTTAGGTCCACTGTCATTGACAAAAGTAGTGCATTCATGCAAAGATACCAAGAGGTGGAAATTCGTCACCATCTCTCAGGGATTCAAAAGATATTTCTAAAGCTTCCTCTGTCATTAAAGGATGTTGGTCTAGAAAACCTCTTGTGTCACTTCTTTCCACAATTCTCTGACCCTGCATAAACTATGGTGATAATAGGTAAAGTGCGTATCCTGAAATAGTAAAAGGAAGCATTTGTTTCTAAAAGTCCAGATAGTAAAGCATACATATAATTAAAGCACATATTTTCCCTTTAAATTGTCAGTTATCTATAATTTGCTTTTGCAGTTTCAGTCATAATGGAAAGATCATGCAGTCAAGGGTAAATCATTTTTCTTCCTCCCTCCCCTCCCTGCTTCTCCACCCCTGCTCAGAATCATCTGAGACCATGTCCAGGGAAACACATTTACTTTGGTGGCAAAATATGGTCTCACAATGAAGATGGCTTATTGAGTAGAGATTCAAGAGACAAAAAATACTGAAACATGGGAAGTACCCTCCTGAAGTGGGGTAACTGGTTTACCACACCCAGCTCAAGGCAGCAATCCCTAACAAGCTGGAGCGATGTGGAGAATACTGAACACAGAGAACGGGATGATCAGAGGAAGATAGTGCACAAGGGAAAGAAACTGGAAAGGATGTGGGGTGGCATTACAATGGGGAGAGAAGGCAGGCTAGGTGTCTTTTCTTCTAAAATCACAATCCAAGGACAAGTGAAGTTTCCTTTAGATATCTCAGAAATATTGTCATCCCTACTGTGAAGACTCAGACCAACATATTAATACCAGCAGTGGGATGAGAAGGTAGCCAAGACCTGTGTCCTGGTGAAAACCAGCCACAAAGGGGGTGACTAAAGAGGGTTTTTTAGTGCGAGAGTGAGCATTAAATATAGCTAATATAAGGGCTTAGGGACTTGGGGGCATCTGGGTGGCTCTGTCGGTTAAGTGTCTGACTTCAACTCAGGTCATGATCTCAGGCTCCTGGGATGGCTCCACATGGGGCTCTCCACTCAGCAGGGAGTCTGCTTCTCTGTCTCCCTCTGCTCCCTCTCCCTCTTGTGCTTTCTCACCCTCTCTCTCTCTCTCTCAAATAAATAAATAAATAAAATCTTCAAAAATTGAACAAATAACTTAAAAAGAGTTTAGGTATTTGTAAAATTAAAAAAAATAAAGACATCTCTTGGGGCACCTGGGTGGCTCAGTGGGTTAAGCCTCTGCCTTCAGCCCGGGTCATGATCTCAGGGTCCTGGGATCGAGCCCCACGTCGGGCTCTCTGCTCAGCAGGGAGCCTGCTTCCTCCTCTCTCTCTGCCTGCCTCTCTGCCTACTTGTGATCTCTGTCTGTTAAATAAATAAATAAAATCTTGAAAGAAAAATCTGTGTTTTAGCTTTTGGCCTATATGGATTCTCGTTTCCTCAACCCATTAATAATAGACATCTCTGAATTTAAGCACAAGTGCCAAAAATTTAACAATATGCCTTAAAATGAATGGCCACAGCATGTACAAGATCATGTTGCTTGTACACAATATTAGGAGTCTTAAGAAGCAAACATAGGTGCAGTGGTGAGAGTGTACACGCTTGCCTTGTTCCCAGGCTTAGGGGAAACACCCACCATTTCACCATTAATTCCGGTGGTAGTTTTTCCTAGATGCTCCTTAGGAAACAGAGAAAATTCCCTTTTATTCTTTGTTTGCTGACAGTTTTCATCCTGCTTGGGTACTGAATTTTGTCAGATGCCTTTTCTGCATTGATTAAAATAATCCCAAGTTTGTTTTTATCGTCGTTTTGTTGCTAATATGGTAAATGTCATGAATTTATTCTCAAATGTTAAACCAGTCACGTGGTTCAAGATGATCCACACTCAGTCATGACCTATTATCTTTCTTATGTACTGGTGAATTCTACCTCTTTTAAAAATTTTCTAGATTTGTGATGTGTTTTTGCTCACAGTTTTGTTTTGTTTTTGTTTTTGTTTTTTTTTGCTCACAGTTTTTCCAACAAAGCATTTTCTATTTGAAAAATGCTCCAAGCTACTCCTTGTAACTGCAAAGTTTTATTTCTGAGACCATGTGTAAGCAGTATTTAAAAGTGTATTAGGAAGATACCATAAAAGCAGAACAAATATATTAATGTATGCACAATGTCCCTTGGCCAGAATTGCTTGTTTATTGTTCTCATTGTTCTGTCTGGCCCTCTAAGATGAAATTTTCATCTCGTGGTTTTAGAAAGGTGGGCCTCTTAATGAGGTGAGCCGCTGACCCAGTTTTGTGCATATGTGACAGGAAAAGCCCAGCTCCACAGCCAGGGCTGAGTTCTACAACACCAGCACACTGTTGTGAGGGGGACGAGGAGGTGGGGGGCCTTCCCGGGGCTGGGGAACCTGTAGGAAGCTCTTCTGAGACCCATGGAGCCATGCCACATAGGCCAAGCTCTCAGAAAGGAAGCAGCCCTTCTGGTCAGAGAGTTGTTCTGATGATGCAATGTCTGCCCCCCACGCCCCCACTCTTTCTTGTGGTCTGTCTTCAGTTATGCAGTGAAGATGTGAACATTTAGCAAAAGCCTCCACATCGCAGGCCTCAGACCATTACTGCTTCCATGGCCTTGCTTTCCATCTTCCAGAACACTGTACCCTCAGCCCGTTTGAACAGAAGGAAAGCACCAGTGCTATCGCGTGGCCTTCAGGTACCAAGTGGCCGGGTGAATGGCTACGGTGAAACTGCGCGATTCGTCGGCGAGTTAACACAAAATGTGATCATTTCATGAGTGGAAAATAGGCCTTTATGTCCCTGTAGAATCATGGAGAACACAGTTAAGAAACGAACAGATTCGCCCCTCAGGAAAGCAGATAAACTGCCGCATGCATGTATTAATATAATGAAGGAAAACACCTCAAATGGATCTGCTAACATCCTTTTGAACTAACTTGACTTATTTTTTTTTGCCTAATCGACCTCTAAGATGCTATTATTTTTAATATCATCTCAGCTCCACATTTGGGAAAGATTTTCAGGAGCCCACGAAGCAGCTCTATGGTCTGTTTCGGGACCAGAACTAGATTATTTTGTTTTTTATTCTTTTTATTTTCATTTTTATTTTATTTTAATTTTTACTTTCTTTTTATTTATTTTTATTTTTATTATATTATTTGTAATTTTTATATATGTCATTGTAATTAAAATTGTTATTTTAAATTATTATTTATTATTTTATTTATTTTGTTTTCGAGAGAGAGTGCATAAGGAGGGGAGAGGCAGAGGGAGAGGGAGAAAGAGAATCTTAAGGCTCCACACCCAGCGAGGGGCCCGCGGCCAGGCTTGGTCTCAAAATCCTGAGATCATGACCAGAACCAAAACCATGAGCCAGATGCTTAACCAAGTGAGCCACCCAGGTGGCCCAGGCCACATGTTTCTTACAGAGATCAAATCACAAAAGGAGAATCACGCTCGCCTGACACAAAAGGAGATATGTTGCCAAAACCACCCCCACAAATCTCACTGAGCCCATCATGGAGCTGAGGCAAGGGCCCTAGGAAGGAAAACATTTGTCCACACACCCAATCCTTCCACAGATTTCCTATTACTTGGTGACTGTCACCATTTGGAAGCCAACTTGGAGGTGAGAAGTTTGATGTCACAGAAGAAAGTATTCACCAGGCAGTGTGGTTGTGTTTCTGTGTGGTTCAGTAAAGGCGGATGAGGGTAATGACGTTGAATGAACACTCTCCACATTCTGGGCCCTCTGCTAAGCTCTTTATATCCACCATTGTGTTCAAACTTGACAAGAATTCTGTGAGACCAAGTACTCTTTGCATTTGAAAAATGAAAACAGATCTTGGAAAGGACATTTCAGTCCCTCGAAGTTGGGACTAATGAGTGCAGAGCTCGAATACAGTGCAAGACGTGGCTGGCCCCCAGCTCTGTGTTCTCAAGTGCTGAAGGGGGCTCTCCTTCTATGACACACGTCCAATTATCTAAGTGGTCTTGTGTCTGTGAGCTTTTTCTGGTGTTCATTTTTGGGAAAACATAAATTGTTTTTGGATTCCAGGGGCAAAATGAACAGAGAAAAATCTAACCAAATAGCATCCTGGGTTTTGTATGGACTTCTTCTACGACTGTAGAGCTGGTGTGAATTTCATCATCTTTACGATGATGGGTCTTTATGAACAAGTGAAGAGAAGATCCCATATCTCTTCACCTACTAAGACAGGAGTAAAAATAAGTGATAGGTTTAAGCATCAATGAAAAATCAACCTGCAGTTAATTGGTATAAAACTCTTAATTTCATAAATATAGAAATTGAAGTAGGAGGTCATGGCTCCAAGATCTCTTTGCACATGAGCAAAGCAATTTTCAACTGCATACGGAGTGGGATTACACAGCACTGAAATCAGACCTCTTCCTCAAAAAATGACATAGTTTTAGAATTCTAAAGTGGATATACAATTGGCCAATTCACTTCGTATTTTAGTATTTTCACAGGCAAGGATGTCAGGCCCTGGTTTTTGACATTTTCTTGACGTCCTAGCACATCCTTCCTGTTCAATGGACAGATAATTTGCTCATACTTCCTGGTGGCATAGAGTCTTAAGTGAACAAGGGTCGTTGGCCACGAGATCCTATGTCCCTCTTATGTGCAAAGATGTCTGCCAGCTCCCTAGTGCTCATCTTCACATCAGCTGGCAAATGTGTGTTTCTTGAGATGCATTTCTCTATTTCAGCAGAACATCAGGGATTCTATCTAACCTTATACACTTAATGGAAAATGATCTCTAGGGAAATCTTTTCTTTTCACTCTTCTGAGAACTTTTGATAGGATATGATCAGTGATCATTGTCCTTCTTTCATAACACAAAAATGAACCATCTTTTAACTTAAGAAATGGAGTGTTCTTCCAGGAAAAAAGATAACTAATTACCTCTTGAATCTCCTCTCCAGAATCTGTAACTCTAGCAGCAGATTAATTGCGATAAATTTGAGTAAATTACCATAAAAACCAAATATGTGACCAGGTAAGAAGATGTAGATTCAGACAATTTAAGATAATCTTATTGGTAGAAGAACTACTTAGTCTAACCTTAGAAAATTATCAGTCATTATTATGTAGCACCTGGTCTCTTTTCTAGACCAAAGTTATTATATATATAAAATGCATTTAAAAATAATAGTGTACACTAATGTACATTGATAAGATTAATTTTTCCCATTTTTTTCATTTATCTAGCAGGTGTAACAAAATTTTATCATGGTAACTAATGATATGAGAGTTTTTAGGTTCAAAATGTTTTTGAGAAAATGCTTGCATAATTTAGTGAAAAGTGAAGTTAGAACAGTGAGGAGTGGATGCCTCTTCATGGCCAAAACAATAAGAGGTGGGTCAGATTTCTCTGTAAGATCAAACATAAAAGCTACACTTGGGACGGAGATGAAAGAAAAGATCACAATGTGAGTGAAGGGTGGGGAGAAGGGTTTGTGATCAGGAGTAGGCTGGGGTCTCAGTGGAAGTGCAGCAACTTTGTGATAGGTAACTAAAGAATATTGTAAGAGAGGAACATCTCATTTGTGGACATAACATTGTTGCCTTCATGAATGTAAATTGCTTTTCGATTGTCCAAAGTAGTAAATGAAACCAATGATAATCTGAACTTCTTTTGACTAGGCAAATTATGGAAATCCCAAAGAAAAAGTGAAAACAGATAAGGCAGGTAGTGGCAACCTAGGGTTGAAGAATGAAGGCCTGGAGGAAGTTGAGTTATCTTCTTGAGTGTTGTGAATTTGCACAGGCAAGCAATCTTGGATCCGTGTCCACCCTGTCTAGAGGGCAAAGCTTGAGGTGCGGCTGGCAGCTGGTTTCCTCACACTTCCACTTATTCACAGAAGTAATTCTTAACCTTGGCCACATTTTGGAATATGCTTGGGTAGCTTTTAATACTTACTAAGCCGGAGCCCCACCCCAGAGAGTCCGGCTTTTTTGGGGGGGATATGAGGGGACTGGAACCTGATCATCACTATTATTTTATTTTATTTTATTTATTTTTTCTTTTTTTAATTTTATTTTTATTTAAACATATAATGTAACCCCACCACCCTCTCCCTATTTTATTTTATTTTAAATTATTTATTTATTTATTTGACAGACAGAGATCACAAGTGGGCAGAGAGGCAGAGAGAGAGAGAGAGGAGGAAGCAGGCTCCCCGCTGAGCAGAGAGCCTGATGCGGGATTCGATCCCAAGACCCTGGGATCATGACCCGAGCTGACGGCAGAGGCTTTAACCCACTGAGCCACCCAGGTGCCCCTGATCATCACTATTATTTTAAAGCTTCCCAGATAATTCTAGCCTGCAACCAAGATTAAGGAGTACTGAACTTGTGATAACAGAGAATATAATGCTGAAAATGTACAAACAAGGAGTTTGGAACAATCCACTTTCTCAAATGAGATTCCTCATTGAATCACAGAACATCCAAAATTATTTTAGGTAATTACTTTTTTTAGTTCCTCCAAGGATTCATATACACACTGTCATCTAGATGCGTATGAACAAAGTGAATTCATTACATGCGGTGACTGTCTTGGGGCAATTAGGGCTTAGTTTTCTCGCAGAACCCCAGTTATCTGGTAGATAAAAGAGTGGGGGCATTACAAAGAGTGAAACCTGCACACAGAGTGGCACAAATATTTGGAGGTGAACTTCAAGGTCTTGATGTGCCCATTAGGTACATAGCTAAGCTAAGTGACCATGGCACTTTGCAAAGTTGGGAAAGCCTCTGTCACACAAACGTTCTTAACATTTGCTCCTATTCGCAGGCAACACCCAATCAATTTAGGTTATGCCATTCTTTGAAACTAGTAGCGTCATGGTGCTATGCAAGGTCACCGAATCATTCATCGTCCGAACTGGGGCAGCGTGTGCCTTCGTGTGTTCAGGAAGGACCATGACGGTTAAGCTGAGACATCAGGGGTCGACCGGGACATCTTCAAGCGCACCAAGAGGCAGGCTTGCCCCAGTTCTGGATAGTAAGGGTGCTCTTGGGAGGGAGACTCGTTGGCCAGCATCAAGAGGGCCACATTATGAAGAGAAAAGTAGTATGTTCCCTGGACTCACACAGAACTGGGTTTAGTTACAAACCTCTGCATCAGTTAGCTCTGCTGGCCTTGGTATGTCCTCTGCTAGTACTTGAATTAGCCGTCTTGGTCTACATTATATTCCAACTGTCTGGTTGCTGTGGAGTAGCTTCTCAATAAGCATGTTTGAATATATGGACAAACGAAGGAGTAAATATATTCCAGAATCTCTCTCCATTTGATTTGCCCCGCTGTGAATGTACTCTGTAGAAACTGATATCTTTCTTATAATATTAGGACTGGTAACTGAACACCTCAATCCAAATCCAGTTTCTCAGCCCTTACATAGGGAAGTTAAGCACTCTAATAGTTTATATGTTTATTTACCAGCTTTATCAAATGCTGTCCTTATTAAACCGGGATATATTAAAAAATCCAAGTCTTTCTACATCAGATTGCCTTAATTGTCTCCAAAGTGTACCTGCATGTTTGATAGGTTGAATTTAGGATTTTTATGTTTATCCCTGTTAAATTAAACTCAGGTATCTTGGTTCTGTGTTTCCTCTACATTTGTTTGCTTTAAGTTTTAGTGTATCTTTATCATCATGTTTCTTACCAACAGTACTGAGAATTAGTAAATAGTCTTACTCTGTTGATATCAATATCAATGGGAAATAAGAAGGGGAGAAGGGAATAATACAGTGCCCTCCCCTAAAGGCTCTTCTCTCCATTGTCATTACTTAGTTCATGATCATTACTGGGTATAGTTTTCCTGCCAATAGCAAATCGACCCAGCCATGCTATCAGTCCACACTGGTTTTATCATATTATCTAAACAGAATCTTAGGGAGGCATTTCAGGTGGTCCTCTGCATCCCCCCTCAATTGCTTTAAGGACTGGTACTCTACCAATCACCTTAATTTGTATTTGGCAGGCAAGCATAACAAATACATGGAAAACATTTTGACTGCTTTATAATCTTTTCTTTAAGAGATCTGAACAATCCATACTGAAAGCCTTCCAAAGACACGGTTATGTGATTAGGACCCAATATATAACACCTGGTCCATAGTACGCACTCGAGAATCATGCTGAAGAATGCATCTTTAAGTGTCTGAAGATTTACTTAAGGGCTTAGACAGAGGATTTCACTCTAAATAGTGAAAAGGATGCAGGTTTCTTATTAGCCAGATCAATGTTTTGTTACACCAGGATATTCTTACCTTGTTAAAATAAGAGACGAAGAGGACACCATAAATAGTTAATTAACAATGAAATATTGAGCTTAAAACTTCCTCAAAAGCATTGGATTTTTTTCAGAATATTTGCTTAGACATTTGAGAATCCAGAGTTTAACAACATACCACCATGTTGTTCTCTGTTGTAATGTGTTCCCTATTATTTTGTGGCTCAGTGCATTTTCTTGGGCTGTTTCCTGATTCTGAGAGGTTCTGTCCTCAGAATGTCAGAGAGAAAAGACCAAGCAATAATACAGTCTTATATACCTCTCCAGTCATCAGTGATAAGAAGGAGATCCAGAAAATGACTTTTGACCTGCAGCTGTCAGTGGCTCTCATCTGCTGACTTCCAGTACAGAGGGCAGCATAGATCGTGGGGAAGAGCCCAGGTTCTGGGTCCAGACTGCCAGAGTTCGGATCCCGGCTAGGTAATTTGCAGAAGTGTGATCTCAATTGAATGACTCATAACTTCTGGACCTCAGTTTCCTCATCTCTAAAATGGGATAATCACTTCCCTGGCCTCCTAGGGCTGTTACCAGGATCAGCTTGAGCTAATAGATGTGAAAGCCTTGGAAGAAAGGGTGCCATCTATGAGTTAGATTCCACTCTTGTCAATATTATCCTCCCACCGCCTTCAGGGAGGAGCTCACGCACCCCTCTTCCAAGAAATCTGTCCGGCTGTTTCACCTGTTTCTTCCCCAGTAATTCTGTTTTGCCAATTAGTTCCTTCTGCCTTAGATAACTCAATGTCTTTCTCCCTGGGTAAGGTTGCCCGCCCGATAGACCCAATGGAATATTTCAAATCAGATACGTGCTTGTTGAATGGAAGTACATTTTCCTTTAGGGTACTGAATTTTAGAGATAGCCTTATCTTTTTTTCACATTCTTAATAGTTTTTAATAGAGAATTTTTATTCCGGGAACAGAGCTCTCAGAGAGCTTATGAACAATTCCTGTTAGGCCTCTTGAAAGAGGAAGTTCATAATTGGATCTGAGAAGGAAGCCCTGTTCCCTGAGCCTAATTGCCCCAGCACTGAGCAAGCCCGAGAGAAATCAGAAGGCAGGGGGTTTTGCTTTATGTATTCTTTCTTTCTTCCTTCCTTTCTTTCTTCCTTCCTTCCTTCCTTCCTTCCTTCCTTCCTTCCTTCCTTCCTTTCTTTCTTTCTTTCTTTCTTTCTTTCTTTCTTTCATCAAAGAGGACAAAGATGTCAAAGGACTTTCTTTAAATCTCTTTTTCTTCAGTTTTTTGCTAACTTCATCTCTCTCTCTCTCTCTCTTTCTTTCTTCCAGTTCAAAGTTGATTGATTTGAAGTACTATTTAAGAACTTATTATCTGGAACTGACTACTCTGCTCTGGTTCCCTGGATATTCCTTCTGTTTCTTAAGAAGTTCAACTTTTAGGAAGTGAAATTCAAAGAAATGTGCATGTTTATACTTCAGGTAGTATGTCTCTTGGAAAAGATAAAATAAAATTCAGTCCAAATGACTATGATAACGTCTTACCAAATTATAAGAGCGCTTTTTATTTGTTTTTAAAAATATTTTATTTATTTATTTGACAGAGATCACAAGTAGGCAGCGAGGCAGGCAGAGAGAGAGAGGGGGAAGCAGGCTCCCTGC